>CM055348.1:1515064-1573110 GCA_029228515.1 Populus alba x Populus x berolinensis
CGGAATGCCGCGAAAACTCACCGAGTCGAAGCCGTTTCGTTGTTTAAGGAAGGGAAGTTTGATGTAGAACAAGTAGCAGAATCATACAATGCTCAAGAGGGATCACCCGAAATTCAAAGCAAACTTAATTTTCTGCAACCGGGGCATCGAAGTCGGAATTCCGCGAAACTCCACCGAGTCAAAGCGTTTCGCTGTTAAGGAAGGAAGTTTGATGTAGAACAAGTAGCAGAAGCATACATGCTCAAGAGGGATCACCCGAAATTCAAAGGCAACTTAATTTCGGCAACCGGGGCATCGAAGTCGGAATGCCGCGAAACTCACCGAGTCAAAGCGTTTCGCTGTTTAAGGAAGGAAGTTGATGTAGAACAAGTAGCAGAAGCATACATGCTCAAGAGGGATCACCCGAAATTCAAAGGCAACTTAATTTCGGCAACCGGGGCATCGAAGTCGGAATGCCGCGAAACTCACCGAGTCAAAGCGTTTCGCTGTTTAAGGAAGGAAGTTTGATGTAGAACAAGTAGCAGAAGCATACATGCTCAAGAGGGATCACCCGAAATTCAAAGGCAACTTAATTTCGGCAACCGGGGCATCTAAGTCGGAATGCCGCGAAACTCACCGAGTCAAAGCGTTTCGCTGTTTAAGGAAGGAAGTGTGATGTAGAACAAGTAGCAGAAGCATACATGCTCAAGAGGGATCACCCGAAATTCAAAGGCAACTGAATTTCGGCAACCGGGGCATCGAAGTCGGAATGCCGCGAAACTCACCGAGTCAAAGCGTTTCGCTGTTTAAGGAAGGAAATTTGATGTAGAACAAGTAGCAGAAGCATACATGCTCAAGAGGGATCACCCGAAATTCAAAGGCAACTTAATTTCGGCAACCGGGGCATCGAAGTCGGAATGCCGCGAAACTCACCGAGTCAAAGCGTTTCGCTGTTTAAGGAAGGAAATTTGATGTAGAACAAGTAGCAGAAGCATACATGCTCAAGAGGGATCACCCGAAATTCAAAGCAACTTAATTTCCGGCAACCCGGTGCAGTCGAAGTCGGAATGCCGCGAAACTCGCCGAGTCAAAGCGTTTCGCTGTTTAAGGAAGGAAGTTTGATGTAGAACAAGTAAGCAGAAGCCATACAATGCTCAAGAGGGATCACCCGAAATTCAAAAGGCTAACTAAATTTCAGCAACCGGGCATCGGAGTCAAATGGCCGCGAAACTCACCGAGTCCAAAGAGTTTTCGTTGTTTATAGGAAGGAAGTGGTGATGTAGACCAAGTAGCAGAAGCATACATGCTCAAGAGGGATCACCCGAAATTCAAAGGCAACATTCATTTCCGCAAACCAGGGCAATCGAAGATCGGAAATTGCCGCGAAACATCATCCGATTCAAAGCGTTTTCGCTGTTTAAGGAGGAAGTTTGATGTAGAAAAAAAAAAAACAAGTAGCAGAAGCATACATGCTCAAGAGGGATCACCCGAAATTCCAAAGGCTACATGAATTTCGGCATACCGGGGCATCGAAGTCGGAATCTCGTGAAACTCACCGAGTCTAAAGCGATTCGCTGTTTGAAGGAAGGAAGTTTTGATGTAGAACAAGTAGCAGAAGCATACATGCTCAAGAGGGATCACACCCGAAATACAAAGGCAAACTTTATTTCGGGAAACCGGGGCATCGAAGTCGGAATGCCGCGAAACTCACCGAGTTCCTAAGCGTTTCGCTGTTTAAGGAAGGAAGTGTGATGTAGAACAAGTAGCAAGAAGCATACATTGCTCAAGAGGGATCCACCCGAAATTCAAAGGCAACTTAATTTCGGCAACCAGGGCATCGAAGTCGGAATGCCGCGAAACTCACCGAGTCAAAAGCGTTTCGCTGTTTAAGGGAAGGAAGTTTGAATGTACGAACATAGTAAGCAAGAAGCATACATGTCTCAAGAGGGATCACCCAAATTCAAAAGGCAACTTAATTTTTTTTTCGGCAAACCGGAGGCATCGAAGGTCCGAATGCCAGCGAAACTCACCGAGTCAAAAGCGTTTTCGCTGTTTAAGGAAGGAAGTTTGATCTAGAACAAGTAGCAGAAGCATACATGCTCAAGAGGGATCACCCGAAATTCAAAGGCAACTTAATTTCGGCAACCGGGGCATCGAAGTCGGAATGCCGCGAAACTCACCGAGTCAAAGCGTTTCGCTGTTTAAGGAAGGAAGTTTGATGTAGAACAAGTAGCAGAAGCATACATGCTCAAGAGGGATCACCAGAAATTCAAAGGCAACTTAATTTCGGCAACCGGGGCATCGAAGTCGGAATGCCGCGAAACTCACCGAGTCAAAGCGTTTGGCCCTTTGCGGAAGAAGTCTGATCTAGAACAAGTAGCAAAAGCATACATGCTCAAGAGGGATCACCCAAAATTCAAAGGCAACTGAATTTCGGCAACCGAAGCATCGAAGTCGGAATGCCGCGAAACTCACCGAGTCAAAGCGTTTCGCTGTTTAAGGAAGGAAGTCGGATCTAGAACAAGTAGCAGAAGCATACATGCTCAAGAGGGATCACCCGAAATTCAAAGGCAACTTAATTTCGGCAACCGGGGCATCGAAGTCGGAATGCCGCGAAACTCACCGAGTCAAAGCGTTTCGCTGTTTAAGGAAGGAAGTGTGATGTAGAACAAGTAGCAGAAGCATACATGCTCAAGAGGGATCACCCGAAATTCAAAGGCAACTTAATTTCGGCAACCGGGGCATCGAAGTCGGAATGCCGTGAAACTTACTCAGTCAAAGCGTTTCGCTGTTTAAGGAAGGAAGTGTGATGTAGAACAAGTAGCAGAAGCATACATGCTCAAGAGGGATCACCCGAAATTCAAAGGCAACTTAATTTCGGCAACCGGGGCATCGAAGTCGGAATGCCGCGAAACTCACCGAGTCAAAGCGTTTCGCTGTTTAAGGAAGGAAGTTTTATGTAGAACAAGTAGCAGAAGCATACATGCTCAAGAGGGATCACCCGAAATTCAAAGGCAACTGAATTTCGGCAACCGGGGCATCGAAGTCGGAATGCCGCGAAACTCACGGAGTCAAAGCGTTTCGCCATTTTATAGGAAGGAAGTTTGAATGTAGAATCAATGTAGCAGAAGGCATTACATGCTCAAGAGGGATCAACCCCGAAATTCCAAAGGCAAAACTTAATTTCGGGAACGCGGGGCATTCGAAGTCGGAACTGCCGCTAAATGAAGAAACTCACCGAGTCCAAGCGTTTCAGTTGTTTAAGGAAGGAAGATTTGATGTAGAACAAGTAGGCAGCAAGCATACATGCTCAAGAGGGATGAATTCCACCCGAAATTCAAAGGGCAGACTTAATTTCGGCAACGACAGGGCATCGAAGTCGGAATGGACCGCGAAACAGTCACCGAGTCATAAGCGTTTCGCTGTTTAAGGAAGGCAAGTTCGTTGTAAGAACAAGATAGCAGGTAGCATAACATGTCTCATAGAGGGATCACCCGAAATTCAAAGGCAACTGAGATTTCGTGGCAACCGGGGCATCGTGAAGTCGTGAATGCCGCGAAACTCACCGCTGAGTCAAAGGCGGTTTCTTGGTCTGTTTAAGAAGGAAGTGTGTGAATGCTAGAACAAGTTTAAGCAGAAGCATACATGCTACAAGAGCAGGATCACCCGAAAATTCAAAAGGCAATCTTAATTTCGGCAACGCGGGGCATCTAAGTCGAGATGCCGCGAAACTCAACGAGCGAGTAAGAGCATTTTTCGTCTGTTTAAGGAAGGAAGGTGTGATGTAGAACAAGTAGCTATAAGAAGCATACATGCTCAAGAGGGATCATCCCCGAAATTGCAAAGGGGCAACTGAATTGCGGCAACTCGGGGCATAGTCTACAGTCGGAATGCCGCTGAAGACTCACCAGAGTCAAAAGCGTTTCGCTGTTTAATGGAGGAAGGTTTGATGTAGAAGATGGTGGTGGGTGGGTGAGAAACAAGTAGCAGAAGCATACATGCTCAAGAGCGATCACCCTAAATTCAAAAGGCAACTTACATTTTTCATCAATCTCGTGGGGTGGGGGGGGGGGGTGGGGGGCATCTAATTCGGAATGGCCGCGAAAACTTACCTACCGAGGTCAAAGCGTTTCGTTGTTTAAGGAAGGAAATTTGATGTAGAACAAGTAGGCAAAGAAGACATACAATGCACAGGACGAGGATCACCCGCAGAAATTCAAAGGCCACTGAATTTTCTTGGCTAACCGGGGCATCGAGAGTCGAAAAAAAAAAAAAAGAAAAAAAAAAAATAAAAAAAAAAAAATAAAATTGCCTGCTAAACTCACCCAGTCAAAGTGTTATCGCCAGTTTGCGAGGAAGGAAGTGTGATGTAGAACAAGTTACAGAATCATTACATGAGCTCGAATGAGGGAAGCAACCCGAAAATTCAAAGGGCAACTGTAATTTTCGTGCAACCTGGGGCAGTCGAAGTCGAGAATGCCGTGAGAACCTCACCGAGTCAAAGCGTTACTCAACTTTAAGGGAGGAAGTTTGTATGTATAAGGCAAGTGTTATAAGCATACATGCTTGCAAGGAGGGATGCTGACCCGAATATTCAAAGTCAACTTAATTTCGGCAACCAGGGGTGCATCGGAAGTCGGAGAATGCCGTGCAACAACTTCGCCCGAACTTGTCAAAGGCGTTTCGCTGTTTAAGGAAGGAAGTTTGATGTAGCAAAGGCCAAGAGGCAGAAGGCATAGCATGCTCAAAGAGGGATCACCCGAAAATCAAATGCAATTGTAATTTGGGCAGACTGGAGCATCTAAGTCGGAACAACCCGGCGAAACTCACCGAGTCAAAGTGTTTCTGCATATTTAAGGAAGGAAGTGAGTCATGTAGAACAAGTGAGCTGAGAAGCATACATTGCTGCAAGAGGGAACACCCGAAATTCCGAAAAAAAGGGGCGAACTTAATTTCGGGCAACCAGGGCATCTTACGTCGCGTAAAAATGCCAGCGAAACTCACTGTAGTCAAAGCGTTTTCCTCTTTATTAAGAACGAAGTTTGATGTAGAACAAGTAGCAGAAGCTATACATGATCAAGAGGGATCTACCCGAAATTCAAAGGCTACTGAGATTTCGGGGGCAACCGGGGGCCATCAGAAGTCGGAATGTGCACGCGAAATCTCAGCCCTAGATCAAGAGTGTTTCGCCATTTAGCCATTAAGAAGTGTGATGTAGAACAGAGTAGCAGAATCATACATGCTCAAGAGGGATCAACACCGAAATGGTCAAAGGCAACATAATTTCGGCAACCGGGGCATCGAATTCGGAATGCCGTGAAACTCACATGGGAGTCGAGTCAAAGCGTTTCGCTATTTAAGGAGATGAAAGTTGATAGTAGAACAATTAGTAGATGCATACATGCTCAAGAGTGGATCACCCCGAATATTCAAGAGTCAACTTAATTTCTGGCAACCGGGTGCATCGAAGTTCGGAATGCCGCAAAACTCACGCGATCCAAAGCGTTTCGCTGCTTAAGGAAGGAAGGTTGATGTAGAACAAGTGAGGGCAGAAAGCATACATGCTCAAGAGGGATCACTAGAAACTCAAAGGCTACTAGAATTTCGGCAAGCCGGAGGCATCGAAGTCGAGAATGCCCGCGAAAACTCACCGAGTCAAATGGCGTTTCGTGTGTTTAAATGGAAGGAAGTTTGATGCCAGAACAAGTAGCATGAGAAAAAAAGGAGCAGTACATGTTTTAGTTGTTACAAGACTTGGGATCATCCCGAATTTCAAAGGCAACTTAATTTCGGCGCAAGTCCAGGGCATCGAAGTCGGGATGCCGCGAAACTCACCGAGTCAAAGGCGTTTCGCTGTTTAAGGAAAGGAAGTTTGATGTAGAACAAGTAGTTCAGAAGCATTAGCATGCTCAAGAGTGGAATCACCCGAAATTCAAAGGCCACATTGGAATTGTTGGCAACCGTAGAGGGGGCATCTAAGTCGTGAATGCCAGCAGAAACTCACCGAGTCAAAGTGTTGTCACCTGTTTAAGGAAGGAAGTGTGATGTAGAACAAAGTAGGCAAGGATGCATACATGCATCACAGAGGGTATCACAACCGAAAATTCCAAAGGCAGACTTAATTTCGGCAAACAGGCATCTAATTCGGAAATTGCCAGGGTCGAAAGCTCACCTGGGTCAGAAAGGTGTTTCGCTGTTTAAGGCAAGGAAGTTTGAATGTAGATAGCAAGTAGGCAGAAGCATACATGCTACAAGAAGGGATCACCCTAAATTCGAAGAGCTACTGAATTTCGGCAACCAGGGCATCTAAGTCGGAATTGGCGGCTGAAACTGCATCCGAGTCAAAGCGTATTCGCTGTTATTAAGGAAGGAAGTTTGATGTAGAACAAGTTAGGGCAAAGAACTATTACAATGCTCAAGCAGGATCACCATAAATTCAAAGGCTACTGAATTTCGGCAACCGGGGGCATCGAAGTCGGAAATGCCGCGAAACTCACGCGGGGGGGGGGGGGGGGATGTGGGAGGGAGGGTGGTTGTGGGTGGTTGGGGGGGGGGGGGGGGGGGGGGGGGGGGGGGGGGGGGGGGGGGGGGGGGGGGGGGGGGGGGGGGGGGGGGGGGGGGGGGGGGGGGGGGGGGGGGGGGGGGGGGGGGGGGGGGGGAGTCAAAGCGTTTCGGTGTTTAAGGAAGGAAGTTTGATGTATAACAAGTAAGGCAGGAAGCATACATGCTCAAGAGTGATCACCTTAAATTCAAAAGCTACTGAATATCGGCAACCGGGGTGCATCGAAGTCGGGAATGCCGCGAAACTTCACCTGAGTCAACGCGTTGTCGGTGGTTGTACGGAAGGGAAAGTTTGATGCAGAAACAAGATAGCAGTAAGCATACATGGTCAAAGAGGGATCACCCGAATTTCAAAGGCAACTTAATTTTCGGCTACCAAGGGCATCGAATGTCGGAATCCCTGGCTGAACGTCAACCAGAGTTAAAGTCGTTTCGCTGTTTAAGGAAGGAAGTTGATGTAGAACAAGTAGCAGAAGCATACATGCTCAAGAGGGATCACCCGAAATTCAAAGGCAACTGAATTTCGGCAACCGGGGCATCGAAGTCGGAATGCCGCGAAACTCACCGAGTCAAAGCGTTTCGCTGTTTAAGGAAGGAAGTGTGATGTAGAACAAGTAGCAGAAGCATACATGCTCAAGAGGGATCACCCGAAATTCAAAGGCAACTTAATTTCGGCAACCGGGGCATCGAAGTCGGAATGCCGCGAAACTCACCGAGTCAAAGCGTTTCGCTGTTTAAGGAAGGAAGTTTGATGTAGAACAAGTAGCAGAAGCATACATGCTCAAGAGGGATCACCCGAAATTCAAAGGCAACTGAATTTCGGCAACCGGGGCATCGAAGTCGGAATGCCGCGAAACTCACCGAGTCAAAGCGTTTCGCTGTTTAAGGAAGGAAGTTTGATGTAGAACAAGTAGCAGAAGCATACATGCTCAAGAGGGATCACCCGAAATTCAAAGGCAACTGAATTTCGGCAACCGGGGCATCGAAGTCGGAATGCCGCGAAACTCACCGAGTCAAAGCGTTTCGCTGTTTAAGGAAGGAAGTGTGATGTAGAACAAGTAGCAGAAGCATACATGCTCAAGAGGGATCACCCGAAATTCAAAGGCAACTTAATTTCGGCAACCGGGCATCGAAGTCGGAATGCCGCGAAACTCACCGAGTCAAAGCGTTTCGCTGTTTAAGGAAGGAAGTTGATGTAGAACAAGTAGCAGAAGCATACATGCTCAAGAGGGATCACCCGAAATTCAAAGGCAACTGAATTTCGGCAACCGGGGCATCGAAGTCGGAATGCCGCGAAACTCACCGAGTCAAAGCGTTTCGCTGTTTAAGGAAGGAAGTGTGATGTAGAACAAGTAGCAGAAGCATACATGCTCAAGAGGGATCACCCGAAATTCAAAGGCAACTGAATTTCGGCAACCGGGGCATCGAAGTCGGAATGCCGCGAAACTCACCGAGTCAAAGCGTTTCGCTGTTTAAGGAAGGAAGTTTGATGTAGAACAAGTAGCAGAAGCATACATGCTCAAGAGGGATCACCCGAAATTCAAAGGCAACTTAATTTCGGCAACCGGGGCATCGAAGTCGGAATGCCGCGAAACTCACCGAGTCAAAGCGTTTCGCTGTTTAAGGAAGGAAGTTTGATGTAGAACAAGTAGCAGAAGCATACATGCTCAAGAGGGATCACCCGAAATTCAAAGGCAACTGAATTTCGGCAACTCGGGCATCGAAGTCCGGAATGCCGCGATACGCACCTAGTCAAAGCGTTTAGCTGTTTCTGAAGGAAGTGTGGAGGGGGGGGGGGGGGGGGGGTTGTACAAGTAGCAGAAGCATACATGCTGAAGAGTGATCACCTCCGTATTTCAAATGGCAACTTAATTTCGGCTACTCGGGCAATCGAAGGCGGGAATGCCGCGATACGCACCGAGTCAAAGCCTTTCGCTGATTAAGGAAGGAAGTTTGATGTAGAACAAGTAGCAGAAGCATACATATCAATGAGGGCTCACCCGAAATTCCTAAAAGGCATCTGAATTTCGGCAACCGGGGCAATCGTAATCGGAATTCGCGAAAGTCACCGAGTCAAAGCGTTTTCGCTGTTTAAGGAAGGAAGTGTGATGTAGAACAAGTAGCAGAAGCATTCATGCTCAAGAGGGATCACACCAAATGCAAAGGCAATTGACTTTCGGCAACCAGGGCATCGAAGTCGGAATGCAGTGAAACTCACACGAGTCAAAGCGTTTCGCCATTTGCGGAAGGAAGTGTGATGTAGAACAAGTCTCAAGAAGCATACATGCTCTAGAGGGATCCACCCGAAATAGAAAGGCAACTGAATTTCGACCACCGGGCAATCGAAGTCGGAATAATCAGCGAAACTCTCCGAGTCAAAAGCGTTTCGCCAATTTAAGCAAGTTAGTATGATGTAGAACAAGTAGCAGAAGCATACATGCGGAAGAGGGATCACCTGAAATTCATAGGCAACTGAATTTCGGCAACCGGGGCATTCGAAGTCGGAATGCCGCGAAACCAACCGAGTCAAAGCGTTTCGCTGTTTAAGGAAGGAAGTGTATGTAGAACAAGTAGCAGAAGCATACATGCTCAAGAGGGATCACCCGAAAATCAAAGGCAATTGAACTTTCGGCCAACCGGGTCAATCGAAGTCGGAATGCAGTGAAACTCACAGAGTCAAAGCGTTTCGCCAGTTGCGGAAGGAAGTGTGGTGGAGAACAAGTACCTAAAGCATAACATGCGCAAGAGGGATCACCCGATGTAGAAAGGGCAACTGAATTTCGACTACACCGGGGCCATCGAAGTCGGTATAGCACGAAAGTCACCGCGTCAACGCGTTTCGCCAATTGTTCAAGGAAGGAAGTGTAGGGTAGTAACAAGGTAGCAGAAGCTTACATGCTCAAGAGGGATCACCCGAAATTTTAAGGCAACTTAATTTCTCAACCGGGGCATCGAAGTCGGAATGCCGCGAAACGTCACCGAATCAAAGCGTTTAGCTGTTTCGGAAGGAAGTGTGATGTAAACCAAGTAGCAGAAGCATACATGCTGAAGATGATCACCCGAAATTCAATGGCAACTTAATTTCGGCAACCGGGGCAATCGAGGATCGGAATGCCGCGAAACTCACCGAGTCAAAAGCCTTTCGCTGTTTAATGGAAGGAAGTGTGATGTAGAACAAGTAGCAGAAGCAAGTCATGCTCAAGAGGGATCACCCGAAATTCAAAGGCAACAAGAATTTCGGCAACCGGGGCATCGAAGTCGGAATGTCCGCGAAAGTCACCGAGTCATAGCGTTTCGCTGTTGAAGGAAGGAAGTTTGATGTAGAACAAGTACCAGAAGCAGACATGCTCAAGAGGGATCACCCGAAATTCAAAGGCAATTGACTTTTCGGCAACCAGGCATCGAAGTCGGAATGCAGTGAAACTCACCGAGTTCAAAGCGTGTTTCTCCTTTTAAGCGAAGGAAGTGTGATGGAGAACAAGTAGCAGAAGCATACATGCTCATGAGGGATCAACCATAATAGAAAAGGCAACTGAAATTTCGACAACCGGGCAATCGAAGTCGGAATAGCACAAAAGTCACCGAGTCATAGCGGTTCGCCAATTAAGGCGGAAGTATGATGTAGAACAATTAGCAGAAGCATACAGGCTGAGAGGGATCACGCGATATTCAAAGGCAACTTAATTTCAGCAACCGGGGCATTCGAAGTCGGATTGCCGCGAAACTCACCGAGTCAAAGCGTTTCGCTGTTTTAGGAAGGAAGTTTGATGTAGAACAAGTAGCAGAAGGCATACAGGCCCCCCTGAATATGAAGCACCCAAACTTCAAAGGGAACTGATTTTCGGCAAACCGGGAACTTCGAAGTCGGAAATGCCGCGAAACTCACCGAGTCCAAAAAAGCGCTTTGGGCTGTTTAAGGAAGGAAGTGTGATGTAGAACATGTAGCAGAAGCTTACATGCTCAAGAGGGATCACCCCAAAATTCAAAGGCAACTGAATTTCGGCAACCGGGGCATCGAAGTCGGAATGTCGCATAAGTCACCGTGTCAAAGCGTTTCGCTGTTGAAGGAAGGAAGTGTGATGTAGAACAAGTAGCAGAAGCATACATGGCTCAAGAGGGATCACCCGAAATTCAAAGGCATTTGACATTCGGCTACCGGGGCAATCGAAGTCGGAATGCAGTAAACTCACCGAGTCAAAGCGTTTCGCCATTTAAGCGAAGGAAGTGTGGTGGATAACCAAGTACCAAAAGCATACATGCTCAAGAGGGATCACCCATAATTCAGAATGCAACTGAATTTCGACCAACCGGGGCATCGAAGTCTGGAATATCACATAAATCACCGTGTCAAAGCGTTTCGCCAATTGTGCAAGGAAGTGGATGTAGAACAAGTAGCAGAAGCATGTCCTGCTCAAGAGTGATCACCCGAAATTCAATTGCAACTTAGTTCGGCATCCGGGGCATCGAAGTCGGAATGCCGCGAAAATCACCGAGTCAAAGCCGTTTTTCGCTGTTTAAGGAAGGAAGTGTGAATGTAGATCTAGTAGCAGAAGCATACATGCTCAATAGAGGGATCACCCGAGATTCAAAGGCAACTGAATTTCGGCAACGTGGGGCATTCGAAGATCGTAATTCGCAAAAGTCACCGAGATCAAAGCGTTTCGCTGTTTAAGGAAGGAAGTGTGATGTAGAACAAGTAGCAGAAGCATACTTGCTCAAGAGGGATCACCCGAAATTCAAAGGCAATTGACTTTCGGCAACCAGGCTATCGAAGTCGGAATGGCATGAAACTCACCGAGTCAAAGCGTTTCGCCATTTGGCGAAGGAAGTGTGATGGAGAACAAGTAGCATGAAGCATACATGCTCAAGAGGGATCACCCATAATAGAAAGGCAACTGAATTTCGACAACCGGGGCATCGCAAGTCGGAAATATCACAAAAGTCACACGCGTCTAAGCGTTTCGCCAATTGTGCAAGGAAGTTGGATGTAGAACAAGTAGCAGAAGCATACATGCTGAAGAGGGATCACCTGAAATTGCAAAGGCAACTTAATTTCGACAACGCGGGGCATCGAAGTCGGAATGCCGCGAAACTCTCCGAGTCAAAGTGTTTTTTCGCTGTTTTAAGAAGAAGTGTGATGTAGAACAAGTAGCAGAAGCAGACATGCTCAATAGGGATCACCCCGAAATTCAAAGGCAATTGAACTTCGGCAACAGCATCGAAGTCGGAATGCAGTGAAACTCACACAGTCAAAGCGTTTCGCCATTGCGGCAGGTAGTGTTGATGGAGAACAAGTAGCAAGAAGCATACATGCTCAAGAGGGAGCACCCATAATTGAAAGGCTACCTGAATTTCTGACAGAAGAACCGGGGCATCGAAGTCGGAATATCACAAAAGTCAACCGAGTCAAAGCGTTTCGCCAATTGTGCAAGGAAGTATGATGTAGAACAAGTAGCAGAAGCATACATGCTCAAGAGGGATCACCTGAAATTCAAAGCAAACTTAATGTCAGCAAATCCGGGGCATCGAAGTTCGAATGCCGCAAAAGTCACCGAGTCCAAAGCGTTTCGCTGTTTAAGGAAGGAAGTTGTGATGAAGATCAAGTAGCAGAAGCATACATGCTCAAGAGGGATCACCCGAAATTCAAAGGCAATTTTGACTGTCGGCAACCGGGGCATCGAAGTCGGAATGCAGTGAAACTCACCTACCGAGTCAAAGCGATACGCCATTTTGCGGAAGGAAGTGTGATGTAGATACAAGTACCAAAAGCGTACATGCTCAAGAGGGATCACCCATAATAGAAAGGCAACTGAATTTTCACAACCGGGCAATCGAAGTCGGAATATCACAAAAGTCACCGGTGTCAAAGCGGTTCCCAATTCTCATGAAGGAAGTGTGATGTTAACAAGTAGCAGAAGCATACAGGCTCAAGAGGGATCACCCGCAATATCAAAAGGCAACTTAATTTCGGCAACCGGGGCATCGAAGTCGGAATGTCGCAAAAGTCACCGAGGCAAAGCGTTTCGCTGTTTTAAGAAGGAAGTTTGTAGAAAACAAGTAGCAGAAGCATACACTCTCAAGAGGGAATACCCGAAATTCAAAGGCGAATTGACTTTCGGAAAACCGGGCAATCGAAAGTTGGAATGCCGCGAAACTCACCGAGTCAAAGCGTTTCGCTGTTTAAGGAAGGAAGTTTGATGTAGAACAAGTAGCAGAAGCATACATGCTCAAGAGGGATCACCCGAAATTCAAAGGCAACTGAATTTCGGCAACCGGGGCATCGAAGTCGGAATGCCGCGAAACTCACCGAGTCAAAGCGTTTCGCTGTTTAAGGAAGGAAGTGTGATGTAGAACAAGTAGCAGAAGCATACATGCTCAAGAGGGATCACCCGAAATTCAAAGGCAACTTAATTTCGGCAACCGGGGCATCGAAGTCGGAATGCCGCGAAACTCACCGAGTCAAAGCGTTTCGCTGTTTAAGGAAGGAAGTTGATGTAGAACAAGTAGCAGAAGCATACATGCTCAAGAGGGATCACCCGAAATTCAAAGGCAACTTAATTTCGGCAACCGGGGCATCGAAGTCGGAATGCCGCGAAACTCACCGAGTCAAAGCGTTTCGCTGTTTAAGGAAGGAAGTTTGATGTAGAACAAGTAGCAGAAGCATACATGCTCAAGAGGGATCACCCGAAATTCAAAGGCAACTGAATTTCGGCAACCGGGGCATCGAAGTCGGAATGCCGCGAAACTCACCGAGTCAAAGCGTTTCGCTGTTTAAGGAAGGAAGTTTGATGTAGAACAAGTAGCAGAAGCATACATGCTCAAGAGGGATCACCCGAAATTCAAAGGCAACTGAATTTCGGCAACCGGGGCATCGAAGTCGGAATGCCGCGAAACTCACCGAGTCAAAGCGTTTCGCTGTTTAAGGAAGGAAGTGATGTAGAACAAGTAGCAGAAGCATACATGCTCAAGAGGGATCACCCGAAATTCAAAGGCAACTTAATTTCGGCAACCGGGGCATCGAAGTCGGAATGCCGCGAAACTCACCGAGTCAAAGCGTTTCGCTGTTTAAGGAAGGAAGTTTGATGTAGAACAAGTAGCAGAAGCATACATGCTCAAGAGGGATCACCCGAAATTCAAAGGCAACTTAATTTCGGCAACCGGGGCATCGAAGTCGGAATGCCGCGAAACTCACCGAGTCAAAGCGTTTCGCTGTTTAAGGAAGGAAGTGTGATGTAGAACAAGTAGCAGAAGCATACATGCTCAAGAGGGATCACCCGAAATTCAAAGGCAACTGAATTTCGGCAACCGGGGCATCGAAGTCGGAATGCCGCGAAACTCACCGAGTCAAAGCGTTTCGCTGTTTAAGGAAGGAAGTTGATGTAGAACAAGTAGCAGAAGCATACATGCTCAAGAGGGATCACCCGAAATTCAAAGGCAACTTAATTTCGGCAACCGGGGCATCGAAGTCGGAATGCCGCGAAACTCACCGAGTCAAAGCGTTTCGCTGTTTAAGGAAGGAAGTTTGATGTAGAACAAGTAGCAGAAGCATACATGCTCAAGAGGGATCACCCGAAATTCAAAGGCAACTGAATTTCGGCAACCGGGGCATCGAAGTCGGAATGCCGCGAAACTCACCGAGTCAAAGCGTTTCGCTGTTTAAGGAAGGAAGTTTGATGTAGAACAAGTAGCAGAAGCATACATGCTCAAGAGGGATCACCCGAAATTCAAAGGCAACTGAATTTCGGCAACCGGGGCATCGAAGTCGGAATGCCGCGAAACTCACCGAGTCAAAGCGTTTCGCTGTTTAAGGAAGGAAGTTGATGTAGAACAAGTAGCAGAAGCATACATGCTCAAGAGGGATCACCCGAAATTCAAAGGCAACTGAATTTCGGCAACCGGGGCATCGAAGTCGGAATGCCGCGAAACTCACCGAGTCAAAGCGTTTCGCTGTTTAAGGAAGGAAGTGTGATGTAGAACAAGTAGCAGAAGCATACATGCTCAAGAGGGATCACCCGAAATTCAAAGGCAACTTAATTTCGGCAACCGGGGCATCGAAGTCGGAATGCCGCGAAACTCACCGAGTCAAAGCGTTTCGCTGTTTAAGGAAGGAAGTTTGATGTAGAACAAGTAGCAGAAGCATACATGCTCAAGAGGGATCACCCGAAATTCAAAGGCAACTTAATTTCGGCAACCGGGGCATCGAAGTCGGAATGCCGCGAAACTCACCGAGTCAAAGCGTTTCGCTGTTTAAGGAAGGAAGTGTGATGTAGAACAAGTAGCAGAAGCATACATGCTCAAGAGGGATCACCCGAAATTCAAAGGCAACTTAATTTCGGCAACCGGGGCATCGAAGTCGGAATGCCGCGAAACTCACCGAGTCAAAGCGTTTCGCTGTTTAAGGAAGGAAGTTTGATGTAGAACAAGTAGCAGAAGCATACATGCTCAAGAGGGATCACCCGAAATTCAAAGGCAACTGAATTTCGGCAACCGGGGCATCGAAGTCGGAATGCCGCGAAACTCACCGAGTCAAAGCGTTTCGCTGTTTAAGGAAGGAAGTTTGATGTAGAACAAGTAGCAGAAGCATACATGCTCAAGAGGGATCACCCGAAATTCAAAGGCAACTGAATTTCGGCAACCGGGGCATCGAAGTCGGAATGCCGCGAAACTCACCGAGTCAAAGCGTTTCGCTGTTTAAGGAAGGAAGTTTGATGTAGAACAAGTAGCAGAAGCATACATGCTCAAGAGGGATCACCCGAAATTCAAAGGCAACTTAATTTCGGCAACCGGGGCATCGAAGTCGGAATGCCGCGAAACTCACCGAGTCAAAGCGTTTCGCTGTTTA
Organism: Populus alba x Populus x berolinensis; assembly: GCA_029228515.1. Lineage (NCBI taxonomy): Eukaryota > Viridiplantae > Streptophyta > Magnoliopsida > Malpighiales > Salicaceae > Populus > Populus alba x Populus x berolinensis. Next base: position 1,530,447 of record CM055348.1, read on the forward strand.
AGGAAGGAAGTGTGATGTAGAACAAGTAGCAGAAGCATACATGCTCAAGAGGGATCACCCGAAATTCAAAGGCAACTTAATTTCGGCAACCGGGGCATCGAAGTCGGAATGCCGCGAAACTCACCGAGTCAAAGCGTTTCGCTGTTTAAGGAAGGAAGTTTGATGTAGAACAAGTAGCAGAAGCATACATGCTCAAGAGGGATCACCCGAAATTCAAAGGCAACTTAATTTCGGCAACCGGGGCATCGAAGTCGGAATGCCGCGAAACTCACCGAGTCAAAGCGTTTCGCTGTTTAAGGAAGGAAGTTTGATGTAGAACAAGTAGCAGAAGCATACATGCTCAAGAGGGATCACCCGAAATTCAAAGGCAACTGAATTTCGGCAACCGGGGCATCGAAGTCGGAATGCCGCGAAACTCACCGAGTCAAAGCGTTTCGCTGTTTAAGGAAGGAAGTTTGATGTAGAACAAGTAGCAGAAGCATACATGCTCAAGAGGGATCACCCGAAATTCAAAGGCAACTGAATTTCGGCAACCGGGGCATCGAAGTCGGAATGCCGCGAAACTCACCGAGTCAAAGCGTTTCGCTGTTTAAGGAAGGAAGTTTGATGTAGAACAAGTAGCAGAAGCATACATGCTCAAGAGGGATCACCCGAAATTCAAAGGCAACTTAATTTCGGCAACCGGGGCATCGAAGTCGGAATGCCGCGAAACTCACCGAGTCAAAGCGTTTCGCTGTTTAAGGAAGGAAGTTTGATGTAGAACAAGTAGCAGAAGCATACATGCTCAAGAGGGATCACCCGAAATTCAAAGGCAACTTAATTTCGGCAACCGGGGCATCGAAGTCGGAATGCCGCGAAACTCACCGAGTCAAAGCGTTTCGCTGTTTAAGGAAGGAAGTGTGATGTAGAACAAGTAGCAGAAGCATACATGCTCAAGAGGGATCACCCGAAATTCAAAGGCAACTTAATTTCGGCAACCGGGGCATCGAAGTCGGAATGCCGCGAAACTCACCGAGTCAAAGCGTTTCGCTGTTTAAGGAAGGAAGTTTGATGTAGAACAAGTAGCAGAAGCATACATGCTCAAGAGGGATCACCCGAAATTCAAAGGCAACTTAATTTCGGCAACCGGGGCATCGAAGTCGGAATGCCGCGAAACTCACCGAGTCAAAGCGTTTCGCTGTTTAAGGAAGGAAGTTTGATGTAGAACAAGTAGCAGAAGCATACATGCTCAAGAGGGATCACCCGAAATTCAAAGGCAACTTAATTTCGGCAACCGGGGCATCGAAGTCGGAATGCCGCGAAACTCACCGAGTCAAAGCGTTTCGCTGTTTAAGGAAGGAAGTTTGATGTAGAACAAGTAGCAGAAGCATACATGCTCAAGAGGGATCACCCGAAATTCAAAGGCAACTTAATTTCGGCAACCGGGGCATCGAAGTCGGAATGCCGCGAAACTCACCGAGTCAAAGCGTTTCGCTGTTTAAGGAAGGAAGTGTGATGTAGAACAAGTAGCAGAAGCATACATGCTCAAGAGGGATCACCCGAAATTCAAAGGCAACTTAATTTCGGCAACCGGGGCATCGAAGTCGGAATGCCGCGAAACTCACCGAGTCAAAGCGTTTCGCTGTTTAAGGAAGGAAGTTGATGTAGAACAAGTAGCAGAAGCATACATGCTCAAGAGGGATCACCCGAAATTCAAAGGCAACTTAATTTCGGCAACCGGGGCATCGAAGTCGGAATGCCGCGAAACTCACCGAGTCAAAGCGTTTCGCTGTTTAAGGAAGGAAGTGTGATGTAGAACAAGTAGCAGAAGCATACATGCTCAAGAGGGATCACCCGAAATTCAAAGGCAACTTAATTTCGGCAACCGGGGCATCGAAGTCGGAATGCCGCGAAACTCACCGAGTCAAAGCGTTTCGCTGTTTAAGGAAGGAAGTTTGATGTAGAACAAGTAGCAGAAGCATACATGCTCAAGAGGGATCACCCGAAATTCAAAGGCAACTTAATTTCGGCAACCGGGGCATCGAAGTCGGAATGCCGCGAAACTCACCGAGTCAAAGCGTTTCGCTGTTTAAGGAAGGAAGTTTGATGTAGAACAAGTAGCAGAAGCATACATGCTCAAGAGGGATCACCCGAAATTCAAAGGCAACTGAATTTCGGCAACCGGGGCATCGAAGTCGGAATGCCGCGAAACTCACCGAGTCAAAGCGTTTCGCTGTTTAAGGAAGGAAGTTTGATGTAGAACAAGTAGCAGAAGCATACATGCTCAAGAGGGATCACCCGAAATTCAAAGGCAACTTAATTTCGGCAACCGGGGCATCGAAGTCGGAATGCCGCGAAACTCACCGAGTCAAAGCGTTTCGCTGTTTAAGGAAGGAAGTTTGATGTAGAACAAGTAGCAGAAGCATACATGCTCAAGAGGGATCACCCGAAATTCAAAGGCAACTTAATTTCGGCAACCGGGGCATCGAAGTCGGAATGCCGCGAAACTCACCGAGTCAAAGCGTTTCGCTGTTTAAGGAAGGAAGTTTGATGTAGAACAAGTAGCAGAAGCATACATGCTCAAGAGGGATCACCCGAAATTCAAAGGCAACTTAATTTCGGCAACCGGGGCATCGAAGTCGGAATGCCGCGAAACTCACCGAGTCAAAGCGTTTCGCTGTTTAAGGAAGGAAGTTGATGTAGAACAAGTAGCAGAAGCATACATGCTCAAGAGGGATCACCCGAAATTCAAAGGCAACTTAATTTCGGCAACCGGGGCATCGAAGTCGGAATGCCGCGAAACTCACCGAGTCAAAGCGTTTCGCTGTTTAAGGAAGGAAGTTTGATGTAGAACAAGTAGCAGAAGCATACATGCTCAAGAGGGATCACCCGAAATTCAAAGGCAACTTAATTTCGGCAACCGGGGCATCGAAGTCGGAATGCCGCGAAACTCACCGAGTCAAAGCGTTTCGCTGTTTAAGGAAGGAAGTTGATGTAGAACAAGTAGCAGAAGCATACATGCTCAAGAGGGATCACCCGAAATTCAAAGGCAACTTAATTTCGGCAACCGGGGCATCGAAGTCGGAATGCCGCGAAACTCACCGAGTCAAAGCGTTTCGCTGTTTAAGGAAGGAAGTTTGATGTAGAACAAGTAGCAGAAGCATACATGCTCAAGAGGGATCACCCGAAATTCAAAGGCAACTTAATTTCGGCAACCGGGGCATCGAAGTCGGAATGCCGCGAAACTCACCGAGTCAAAGCGTTTCGCTGTTTAAGGAAGGAAGTGTGATGTAGAACAAGTAGCAGAAGCATACATGCTCAAGAGGGATCACCCGAAATTCAAAGGCAACTTAATTTCGGCAACCGGGGCATCGAAGTCGGAATGCCGCGAAACTCACCGAGTCAAAGCGTTTCGCTGTTTAAGGAAGGAAGTTTGATGTAGAACAAGTAGCAGAAGCATACATGCTCAAGAGGGATCACCCGAAATTCAAAGGCAACTTAATTTCGGCAACCGGGGCATCGAAGTCGGAATGCCGCGAAACTCACCGAGTCAAAGCGTTTCGCTGTTTAAGGAAGGAAGTTTGATGTAGAACAAGTAGCAGAAGCATACATGCTCAAGAGGGATCACCCGAAATTCAAAGGCAACTTAATTTCGGCAACCGGGGCATCGAAGTCGGAATGCCGCGAAACTCACCGAGTCAAAGCGTTTCGCTGTTTAAGGAAGGAAGTTTGATGTAGAACAAGTAGCAGAAGCATACATGCTCAAGAGGGATCACCCGAAATTCAAAGGCAACTTAATTTCGGCAACCGGGGCATCGAAGTCGGAATGCCGCGAAACTCACCGAGTCAAAGCGTTTCGCTGTTTAAGGAAGGAAGTTTGATGTAGAACAAGTAGCAGAAGCATACATGCTCAAGAGGGATCACCCGAAATTCAAAGGCAACTTAATTTCGGCAACCGGGGCATCGAAGTCGGAATGCCGCGAAACTCACCGAGTCAAAGCGTTTCGCTGTTTAAGGAAGGAAGTTTGATGTAGAACAAGTAGCAGAAGCATACATGCTCAAGAGGGATCACCCGAAATTCAAAGGCAACTTAATTTCGGCAACCGGGGCATCGAAGTCGGAATGCCGCGAAACTCACCGAGTCAAAGCGTTTCGCTGTTTAAGGAAGGAAGTTTGATGTAGAACAAGTAGCAGAAGCATACATGCTCAAGAGGGATCACCCGAAATTCAAAGGCAACTTAATTTCGGCAACCGGGGCATCGAAGTCGGAATGCCGCGAAACTCACCGAGTCAAAGCGTTTCGCTGTTTAAGGAAGGAAGTTTGATGTAGAACAAGTAGCAGAAGCATACATGCTCAAGAGGGATCACCCGAAATTCAAAGGCAACTTAATTTCGGCAACCGGGGCATCGAAGTCGGAATGCCGCGAAACTCACCGAGTCAAAGCGTTTCGCTGTTTAAGGAAGGAAGTTTGATGTAGAACAAGTAGCAGAAGCATACATGCTCAAGAGGGATCACCCGAAATTCAAAGGCAACTTAATTTCGGCAACCGGGGCATCGAAGTCGGAATGCCGCGAAACTCACCGAGTCAAAGCGTTTCGCTGTTTAAGGAAGGAAGTTTGATGTAGAACAAGTAGCAGAAGCATACATGCTCAAGAGGGATCACCCGAAATTCAAAGGCAACTGAATTTCGGCAACCGGGGCATCGAAGTCGGAATGCCGCGAAACTCACCGAGTCAAAGCGTTTCGCTGTTTAAGGAAGGAAGTTTGATGTAGAACAAGTAGCAGAAGCATACATGCTCAAGAGGGATCACCCGAAATTCAAAGGCAACTTAATTTCGGCAACCGGGGCATCGAAGTCGGAATGCCGCGAAACTCACCGAGTCAAAGCGTTTCGCTGTTTAAGGAAGGAAGTTTGATGTAGAACAAGTAGCAGAAGCATACATGCTCAAGAGGGATCACCCGAAATTCAAAGGCAACTTAATTTCGGCAACCGGGGCATCGAAGTCGGAATGCCGCGAAACTCACCGAGTCAAAGCGTTTCGCTGTTTAAGGAAGGAAGTTTGATGTAGAACAAGTAGCAGAAGCATACATGCTCAAGAGGGATCACCCGAAATTCAAAGGCAACTTAATTTCGGCAACCGGGGCATCGAAGTCGGAATGCCGCGAAACTCACCGAGTCAAAGCGTTTCGCTGTTTAAGGAAGGAAGTTTGATGTAGAACAAGTAGCAGAAGCATACATGCTCAAGAGGGATCACCCGAAATTCAAAGGCAACTTAATTTCGGCAACCGGGGCATCGAAGTCGGAATGCCGCGAAACTCACCGAGTCAAAGCGTTTCGCTGTTTAAGGAAGGAAGTTTGATGTAGAACAAGTAGCAGAAGCATACATGCTCAAGAGGGATCACCCGAAATTCAAAGGCAACTTAATTTCGGCAACCGGGGCATCGAAGTCGGAATGCCGCGAAACTCACCGAGTCAAAGCGTTTCGCTGTTTAAGGAAGGAAGTTTGATGTAGAACAAGTAGCAGAAGCATACATGCTCAAGAGGGATCACCCGAAATTCAAAGGCAACTTAATTTCGGCAACCGGGGCATCGAAGTCGGAATGCCGCGAAACTCACCGAGTCAAAGCGTTTCGCTGTTTAAGGAAGGAAGTTTGATGTAGAACAAGTAGCAGAAGCATACATGCTCAAGAGGGATCACCCGAAATTCAAAGGCAACTTAATTTCGGCAACCGGGGCATCGAAGTCGGAATGCCGCGAAACTCACCGAGTCAAAGCGTTTCGCTGTTTAAGGAAGGAAGTTTGATGTAGAACAAGTAGCAGAAGCATACATGCTCAAGAGGGATCACCCGAAATTCAAAGGCAACTTAATTTCGGCAACCGGGGCATCGAAGTCGGAATGCCGCGAAACTCACCGAGTCAAAGCGTTTCGCTGTTTAAGGAAGGAAGTTTGATGTAGAACAAGTAGCAGAAGCATACATGCTCAAGAGGGATCACCCGAAATTCAAAGGCAACTTAATTTCGGCAACCGGGGCATCGAAGTCGGAATGCCGCGAAACTCACCGAGTCAAAGCGTTTCGCTGTTTAAGGAAGGAAGTTGATGTAGAACAAGTAGCAGAAGCATACATGCTCAAGAGGGATCACCCGAAATTCAAAGGCAACTTAATTTCGGCAACCGGGGCATCGAAGTCGGAATGCCGCGAAACTCACCGAGTCAAAGCGTTTCGCTGTTTAAGGAAGGAAGTTTGATGTAGAACAAGTAGCAGAAGCATACATGCTCAAGAGGGATCACCCGAAATTCAAAGGCAACTTAATTTCGGCAACCGGGGCATCGAAGTCGGAATGCCGCGAAACTCACCGAGTCAAAGCGTTTCGCTGTTTAAGGAAGGAAGTTTGATGTAGAACAAGTAGCAGAAGCATACATGCTCAAGAGGGATCACCCGAAATTCAAAGGCAACTTAATTTCGGCAACCGGGGCATCGAAGTCGGAATGCCGCGAAACTCACCGAGTCAAAGCGTTTCGCTGTTTAAGGAAGGAAGTTTGATGTAGAACAAGTAGCAGAAGCATACATGCTCAAGAGGGATCACCCGAAATTCAAAGGCAACTTAATTTCGGCAACCGGGGCATCGAAGTCGGAATGCCGCGAAACTCACCGAGTCAAAGCGTTTCGCTGTTTAAGGAAGGAAGTTGATGTAGAACAAGTAGCAGAAGCATACATGCTCAAGAGGGATCACCCGAAATTCAAAGGCAACTTAATTTCGGCAACCGGGGCATCGAAGTCGGAATGCCGCGAAACTCACCGAGTCAAAGCGTTTCGCTGTTTAAGGAAGGAAGTTGATGTAGAACAAGTAGCAGAAGCATACATGCTCAAGAGGGATCACCCGAAATTCAAAGGCAACTTAATTTCGGCAACCGGGGCATCGAAGTCGGAATGCCGCGAAACTCACCGAGTCAAAGCGTTTCGCTGTTTAAGGAAGGAAGTTTGATGTAGAACAAGTAGCAGAAGCATACATGCTCAAGAGGGATCACCCGAAATTCAAAGGCAACTTAATTTCGGCAACCGGGGCATCGAAGTCGGAATGCCGCGAAACTCACCGAGTCAAAGCGTTTCGCTGTTTAAGGAAGGAAGTTTGATGTAGAACAAGTAGCAGAAGCATACATGCTCAAGAGGGATCACCCGAAATTCAAAGGCAACTTAATTTCGGCAACCGGGGCATCGAAGTCGGAATGCCGCGAAACTCACCGAGTCAAAGCGTTTCGCTGTTTAAGGAAGGAAGTGATGTAGAACAAGTAGCAGAAGCATACATGCTCAAGAGGGATCACCCGAAATTCAAAGGCAACTTAATTTCGGCAACCGGGGCATCGAAGTCGGAATGCCGCGAAACTCACCGAGTCAAAGCGTTTCGCTGTTTAAGGAAGGAAGTTTGATGTAGAACAAGTAGCAGAAGCATACATGCTCAAGAGGGATCACCCGAAATTCAAAGGCAACTTAATTTCGGCAACCGGGGCATCGAAGTCGGAATGCCGCGAAACTCACCGAGTCAAAGCGTTTCGCTGTTTAAGGAAGGAAGTTTGATGTAGAACAAGTAGCAGAAGCATACATGCTCAAGAGGGATCACCCGAAATTCAAAGGCAACTTAATTTCGGCAACCGGGGCATCGAAGTCGGAATGCCGCGAAACTCACCGAGTCAAAGCGTTTCGCTGTTTAAGGAAGGAAGTTTGATGTAGAACAAGTAGCAGAAGCATACATGCTCAAGAGGGATCACCCGAAATTCAAAGGCAACTTAATTTCGGCAACCGGGGCATCGAAGTCGGAATGCCGCGAAACTCACCGAGTCAAAGCGTTTCGCTGTTTAAGGAAGGAAGTTTGATGTAGAACAAGTAGCAGAAGCATACATGCTCAAGAGGGATCACCCGAAATTCAAAGGCAACTTAATTTCGGCAACCGGGGCATCGAAGTCGGAATGCCGCGAAACTCACCGAGTCAAAGCGTTTCGCTGTTTAAGGAAGGAAGTTGATGTAGAACAAGTAGCAGAAGCATACATGCTCAAGAGGGATCACCCGAAATTCAAAGGCAACTTAATTTCGGCAACCGGGGCATCGAAGTCGGAATGCCGCGAAACTCACCGAGTCAAAGCGTTTCGCTGTTTAAGGAAGGAAGTTTGATGTAGAACAAGTAGCAGAAGCATACATGCTCAAGAGGGATCACCCGAAATTCAAAGGCAACTTAATTTCGGCAACCGGGGCATCGAAGTCGGAATGCCGCGAAACTCACCGAGTCAAAGCGTTTCGCTGTTTAAGGAAGGAAGTGTGATGTAGAACAAGTAGCAGAAGCATACATGCTCAAGAGGGATCACCCGAAATTCAAAGGCAACTTAATTTCGGCAACCGGGGCATCGAAGTCGGAATGCCGCGAAACTCACCGAGTCAAAGCGTTTCGCTGTTTAAGGAAGGAAGTTTGATGTAGAACAAGTAGCAGAAGCATACATGCTCAAGAGGGATCACCCGAAATTCAAAGGCAACTTAATTTCGGCAACCGGGGCATCGAAGTCGGAATGCCGCGAAACTCACCGAGTCAAAGCGTTTCGCTGTTTAAGGAAGGAAGTTTGATGTAGAACAAGTAGCAGAAGCATACATGCTCAAGAGGGATCACCCGAAATTCAAAGGCAACTTAATTTCGGCAACCGGGGCATCGAAGTCGGAATGCCGCGAAACTCACCGAGTCAAAGCGTTTCGCTGTTTAAGGAAGGAAGTTTGATGTAGAACAAGTAGCAGAAGCATACATGCTCAAGAGGGATCACCCGAAATTCAAAGGCAACTTAATTTCGGCAACCGGGGCATCGAAGTCGGAATGCCGCGAAACTCACCGAGTCAAAGCGTTTCGCTGTTTAAGGAAGGAAGTTGATGTAGAACAAGTAGCAGAAGCATACATGCTCAAGAGGGATCACCCGAAATTCAAAGGCAACTTAATTTCGGCAACCGGGGCATCGAAGTCGGAATGCCGCGAAACTCACCGAGTCAAAGCGTTTCGCTGTTTAAGGAAGGAAGTGTGATGTAGAACAAGTAGCAGAAGCATACATGCTCAAGAGGGATCACCCGAAATTCAAAGGCAACTTAATTTCGGCAACCGGGGCATCGAAGTCGGAATGCCGCGAAACTCACCGAGTCAAAGCGTTTCGCTGTTTAAGGAAGGAAGTTTGATGTAGAACAAGTAGCAGAAGCATACATGCTCAAGAGGGATCACCCGAAATTCAAAGGCAACTTAATTTCGGCAACCGGGGCATCGAAGTCGGAATGCCGCGAAACTCACCGAGTCAAAGCGTTTCGCTGTTTAAGGAAGGAAGTTTGATGTAGAACAAGTAGCAGAAGCATACATGCTCAAGAGGGATCACCCGAAATTCAAAGGCAACTTAATTTCGGCAACCGGGGCATCGAAGTCGGAATGCCGCGAAACTCACCGAGTCAAAGCGTTTCGCTGTTTAAGGAAGGAAGTTTGATGTAGAACAAGTAGCAGAAGCATACATGCTCAAGAGGGATCACCCGAAATTCAAAGGCAACTTAATTTCGGCAACCGGGGCATCGAAGTCGGAATGCCGCGAAACTCACCGAGTCAAAGCGTTTCGCTGTTTAAGGAAGGAAGTTTGATGTAGAACAAGTAGCAGAAGCATACATGCTCAAGAGGGATCACCCGAAATTCAAAGGCAACTTAATTTCGGCAACCGGGGCATCGAAGTCGGAATGCCGCGAAACTCACCGAGTCAAAGCGTTTCGCTGTTTAAGGAAGGAAGTTGATGTAGAACAAGTAGCAGAAGCATACATGCTCAAGAGGGATCACCCGAAATTCAAAGGCAACTTAATTTCGGCAACCGGGGCATCGAAGTCGGAATGCCGCGAAACTCACCGAGTCAAAGCGTTTCGCTGTTTAAGGAAGGAAGTGTGATGTAGAACAAGTAGCAGAAGCATACATGCTCAAGAGGGATCACCCGAAATTCAAAGGCAACTTAATTTCGGCAACCGGGGCATCGAAGTCGGAATGCCGCGAAACTCACCGAGTCAAAGCGTTTCGCTGTTTAAGGAAGGAAGTTGATGTAGAACAAGTAGCAGAAGCATACATGCTCAAGAGGGATCACCCGAAATTCAAAGGCAACTTAATTTCGGCAACCGGGGCATCGAAGTCGGAATGCCGCGAAACTCACCGAGTCAAAGCGTTTCGCTGTTTAAGGAAGGAAGTTGATGTAGAACAAGTAGCAGAAGCATACATGCTCAAGAGGGATCACCCGAAATTCAAAGGCAACTTAATTTCGGCAACCGGGGCATCGAAGTCGGAATGCCGCGAAACTCACCGAGTCAAAGCGTTTCGCTGTTTAAGGAAGGAAGTTGATGTAGAACAAGTAGCAGAAGCATACATGCTCAAGAGGGATCACCCGAAATTCAAAGGCAACTTAATTTCGGCAACCGGGGCATCGAAGTCGGAATGCCGCGAAACTCACCGAGTCAAAGCGTTTCGCTGTTTAAGGAAGGAAGTTTGATGTAGAACAAGTAGCAGAAGCATACATGCTCAAGAGGGATCACCCGAAATTCAAAGGCAACTTAATTTCGGCAACCGGGGCATCGAAGTCGGAATGCCGCGAAACTCACCGAGTCAAAGCGTTTCGCTGTTTAAGGAAGGAAGTGTGATGTAGAACAAGTAGCAGAAGCATACATGCTCAAGAGGGATCACCCGAAATTCAAAGGCAACTTAATTTCGGCAACCGGGGCATCGAAGTCGGAATGCCGCGAAACTCACCGAGTCAAAGCGTTTCGCTGTTTAAGGAAGGAAGTTGATGTAGAACAAGTAGCAGAAGCATACATGCTCAAGAGGGATCACCCGAAATTCAAAGGCAACTTAATTTCGGCAACCGGGGCATCGAAGTCGGAATGCCGCGAAACTCACCGAGTCAAAGCGTTTCGCTGTTTAAGGAAGGAAGTTTGATGTAGAACAAGTAGCAGAAGCATACATGCTCAAGAGGGATCACCCGAAATTCAAAGGCAACTTAATTTCGGCAACCGGGGCATCGAAGTCGGAATGCCGCGAAACTCACCGAGTCAAAGCGTTTCGCTGTTTAAGGAAGGAAGTTTGATGTAGAACAAGTAGCAGAAGCATACATGCTCAAGAGGGATCACCCGAAATTCAAAGGCAACTTAATTTCGGCAACCGGGGCATCGAAGTCGGAATGCCGCGAAACTCACCGAGTCAAAGCGTTTCGCTGTTTAAGGAAGGAAGTTTGATGTAGAACAAGTAGCAGAAGCATACATGCTCAAGAGGGATCACCCGAAATTCAAAGGCAACTTAATTTCGGCAACCGGGGCATCGAAGTCGGAATGCCGCGAAACTCACCGAGTCAAAGCGTTTCGCTGTTTAAGGAAGGAAGTGTGATGTAGAACAAGTAGCAGAAGCATACATGCTCAAGAGGGATCACCCGAAATTCAAAGGCAACTTAATTTCGGCAACCGGGGCATCGAAGTCGGAATGCCGCGAAACTCACCGAGTCAAAGCGTTTCGCTGTTTAAGGAAGGAAGTTGATGTAGAACAAGTAGCAGAAGCATACATGCTCAAGAGGGATCACCCGAAATTCAAAGGCAACTTAATTTCGGCAACCGGGGCATCGAAGTCGGAATGCCGCGAAACTCACCGAGTCAAAGCGTTTCGCTGTTTAAGGAAGGAAGTTTGATGTAGAACAAGTAGCAGAAGCATACATGCTCAAGAGGGATCACCCGAAATTCAAAGGCAACTTAATTTCGGCAACCGGGGCATCGAAGTCGGAATGCCGCGAAACTCACCGAGTCAAAGCGTTTCGCTGTTTAAGGAAGGAAGTTTGATGTAGAACAAGTAGCAGAAGCATACATGCTCAAGAGGGATCACCCGAAATTCAAAGGCAACTTAATTTCGGCAACCGGGGCATCGAAGTCGGAATGCCGCGAAACTCACCGAGTCAAAGCGTTTCGCTGTTTAAGGAAGGAAGTTGATGTAGAACAAGTAGCAGAAGCATACATGCTCAAGAGGGATCACCCGAAATTCAAAGGCAACTTAATTTCGGCAACCGGGGCATCGAAGTCGGAATGCCGCGAAACTCACCGAGTCAAAGCGTTTCGCTGTTTAAGGAAGGAAGTTGATGTAGAACAAGTAGCAGAAGCATACATGCTCAAGAGGGATCACCCGAAATTCAAAGGCAACTTAATTTCGGCAACCGGGGCATCGAAGTCGGAATGCCGCGAAACTCACCGAGTCAAAGCGTTTCGCTGTTTAAGGAAGGAAGTTGATGTAGAACAAGTAGCAGAAGCATACATGCTCAAGAGGGATCACCCGAAATTCAAAGGCAACTTAATTTCGGCAACCGGGGCATCGAAGTCGGAATGCCGCGAAACTCACCGAGTCAAAGCGTTTCGCTGTTTAAGGAAGGAAGTTTGATGTAGAACAAGTAGCAGAAGCATACATGCTCAAGAGGGATCACCCGAAATTCAAAGGCAACTTAATTTCGGCAACCGGGGCATCGAAGTCGGAATGCCGCGAAACTCACCGAGTCAAAGCGTTTCGCTGTTTAAGGAAGGAAGTTTGATGTAGAACAAGTAGCAGAAGCATACATGCTCAAGAGGGATCACCCGAAATTCAAAGGCAACTTAATTTCGGCAACCGGGGCATCGAAGTCGGAATGCCGCGAAACTCACCGAGTCAAAGCGTTTCGCTGTTTAAGGAAGGAAGTTTGATGTAGAACAAGTAGCAGAAGCATACATGCTCAAGAGGGATCACCCGAAATTCAAAGGCAACTTAATTTCGGCAACCGGGGCATCGAAGTCGGAATGCCGCGAAACTCACCGAGTCAAAGCGTTTCGCTGTTTAAGGAAGGAAGTTGATGTAGAACAAGTAGCAGAAGCATACATGCTCAAGAGGGATCACCCGAAATTCAAAGGCAACTTAATTTCGGCAACCGGGGCATCGAAGTCGGAATGCCGCGAAACTCACCGAGTCAAAGCGTTTCGCTGTTTAAGGAAGGAAGTTTGATGTAGAACAAGTAGCAGAAGCATACATGCTCAAGAGGGATCACCCGAAATTCAAAGGCAACTTAATTTCGGCAACCGGGGCATCGAAGTCGGAATGCCGCGAAACTCACCGAGTCAAAGCGTTTCGCTGTTTAAGGAAGGAAGTTTGATGTAGAACAAGTAGCAGAAGCATACATGCTCAAGAGGGATCACCCGAAATTCAAAGGCAACTTAATTTCGGCAACCGGGGCATCGAAGTCGGAATGCCGCGAAACTCACCGAGTCAAAGCGTTTCGCTGTTTAAGGAAGGAAGTTGATGTAGAACAAGTAGCAGAAGCATACATGCTCAAGAGGGATCACCCGAAATTCAAAGGCAACTGAATTTCGGCAACCGGGGCATCGAAGTCGGAATGCCGCGAAACTCACCGAGTCAAAGCGTTTCGCTGTTTAAGGAAGGAAGTTTGATGTAGAACAAGTAGCAGAAGCATACATGCTCAAGAGGGATCACCCGAAATTCAAAGGCAACTTAATTTCGGCAACCGGGGCATCGAAGTCGGAATGCCGCGAAACTCACCGAGTCAAAGCGTTTCGCTGTTTAAGGAAGGAAGTTTGATGTAGAACAAGTAGCAGAAGCATACATGCTCAAGAGGGATCACCCGAAATTCAAAGGCAACTTAATTTCGGCAACCGGGGCATCGAAGTCGGAATGCCGCGAAACTCACCGAGTCAAAGCGTTTCGCTGTTTAAGGAAGGAAGTTTGATGTAGAACAAGTAGCAGAAGCATACATGCTCAAGAGGGATCACCCGAAATTCAAAGGCAACTTAATTTCGGCAACCGGGGCATCGAAGTCGGAATGCCGCGAAACTCACCGAGTCAAAGCGTTTCGCTGTTTAAGGAAGGAAGTTTGATGTAGAACAAGTAGCAGAAGCATACATGCTCAAGAGGGATCACCCGAAATTCAAAGGCAACTTAATTTCGGCAACCGGGGCATCGAAGTCGGAATGCCGCGAAACTCACCGAGTCAAAGCGTTTCGCTGTTTAAGGAAGGAAGTTTGATGTAGAACAAGTAGCAGAAGCATACATGCTCAAGAGGGATCACCCGAAATTCAAAGGCAACTTAATTTCGGCAACCGGGGCATCGAAGTCGGAATGCCGCGAAACTCACCGAGTCAAAGCGTTTCGCTGTTTAAGGAAGGAAGTGTGATGTAGAACAAGTAGCAGAAGCATACATGCTCAAGAGGGATCACCCGAAATTCAAAGGCAACTTAATTTCGGCAACCGGGGCATCGAAGTCGGAATGCCGCGAAACTCACCGAGTCAAAGCGTTTCGCTGTTTAAGGAAGGAAGTTTGATGTAGAACAAGTAGCAGAAGCATACATGCTCAAGAGGGATCACCCGAAATTCAAAGGCAACTTAATTTCGGCAACCGGGGCATCGAAGTCGGAATGCCGCGAAACTCACCGAGTCAAAGCGTTTCGCTGTTTAAGGAAGGAAGTTGATGTAGAACAAGTAGCAGAAGCATACATGCTCAAGAGGGATCACCCGAAATTCAAAGGCAACTTAATTTCGGCAACCGGGGCATCGAAGTCGGAATGCCGCGAAACTCACCGAGTCAAAGCGTTTCGCTGTTTAAGGAAGGAAGTTTGATGTAGAACAAGTAGCAGAAGCATACATGCTCAAGAGGGATCACCCGAAATTCAAAGGCAACTTAATTTCGGCAACCGGGGCATCGAAGTCGGAATGCCGCGAAACTCACCGAGTCAAAGCGTTTCGCTGTTTAAGGAAGGAAGTTTGATGTAGAACAAGTAGCAGAAGCATACATGCTCAAGAGGGATCACCCGAAATTCAAAGGCAACTTAATTTCGGCAACCGGGGCATCGAAGTCGGAATGCCGCGAAACTCACCGAGTCAAAGCGTTTCGCTGTTTAAGGAAGGAAGTTTGATGTAGAACAAGTAGCAGAAGCATACATGCTCAAGAGGGATCACCCGAAATTCAAAGGCAACTTAATTTCGGCAACCGGGGCATCGAAGTCGGAATGCCGCGAAACTCACCGAGTCAAAGCGTTTCGCTGTTTAAGGAAGGAAGTTTGATGTAGAACAAGTAGCAGAAGCATACATGCTCAAGAGGGATCACCCGAAATTCAAAGGCAACTTAATTTCGGCAACCGGGGCATCGAAGTCGGAATGCCGCGAAACTCACCGAGTCAAAGCGTTTCGCTGTTTAAGGAAGGAAGTTTGATGTAGAACAAGTAGCAGAAGCATACATGCTCAAGAGGGATCACCCGAAATTCAAAGGCAACTGAATTTCGGCAACCGGGGCATCGAAGTCGGAATGCCGCGAAACTCACCGAGTCAAAGCGTTTCGCTGTTTAAGGAAGGAAGTTTGATGTAGAACAAGTAGCAGAAGCATACATGCTCAAGAGGGATCACCCGAAATTCAAAGGCAACTTAATTTCGGCAACCGGGGCATCGAAGTCGGAATGCCGCGAAACTCACCGAGTCAAAGCGTTTCGCTGTTTAAGGAAGGAAGTTTGATGTAGAACAAGTAGCAGAAGCATACATGCTCAAGAGGGATCACCCGAAATTCAAAGGCAACTGAATTTCGGCAACCGGGGCATCGAAGTCGGAATGCCGCGAAACTCACCGAGTCAAAGCGTTTCGCTGTTTAAGGAAGGAAGTTGATGTAGAACAAGTAGCAGAAGCATACATGCTCAAGAGGGATCACCCGAAATTCAAAGGCAACTTAATTTCGGCAACCGGGGCATCGAAGTCGGAATGCCGCGAAACTCACCGAGTCAAAGCGTTTCGCTGTTTAAGGAAGGAAGTTTGATGTAGAACAAGTAGCAGAAGCATACATGCTCAAGAGGGATCACCCGAAATTCAAAGGCAACTTAATTTCGGCAACCGGGGCATCGAAGTCGGAATGCCGCGAAACTCACCGAGTCAAAGCGTTTCGCTGTTTAAGGAAGGAAGTTTGATGTAGAACAAGTAGCAGAAGCATACATGCTCAAGAGGGATCACCCGAAATTCAAAGGCAACTTAATTTCGGCAACCGGGGCATCGAAGTCGGAATGCCGCGAAACTCACCGAGTCAAAGCGTTTCGCTGTTTAAGGAAGGAAGTGTGATGTAGAACAAGTAGCAGAAGCATACATGCTCAAGAGGGATCACCCGAAATTCAAAGGCAACTTAATTTCGGCAACCGGGGCATCGAAGTCGGAATGCCGCGAAACTCACCGAGTCAAAGCGTTTCGCTGTTTAAGGAAGGAAGTGTGATGTAGAACAAGTAGCAGAAGCATACATGCTCAAGAGGGATCACCCGAAATTCAAAGGCAACTTAATTTCGGCAACCGGGGCATCGAAGTCGGAATGCCGCGAAACTCACCGAGTCAAAGCGTTTCGCTGTTTAAGGAAGGAAGTTTGATGTAGAACAAGTAGCAGAAGCATACATGCTCAAGAGGGATCACCCGAAATTCAAAGGCAACTTAATTTCGGCAACCGGGGCATCGAAGTCGGAATGCCGCGAAACTCACCGAGTCAAAGCGTTTCGCTGTTTAAGGAAGGAAGTTTGATGTAGAACAAGTAGCAGAAGCATACATGCTCAAGAGGGATCACCCGAAATTCAAAGGCAACTTAATTTCGGCAACCGGGGCATCGAAGTCGGAATGCCGCGAAACTCACCGAGTCAAAGCGTTTCGCTGTTTAAGGAAGGAAGTTTGATGTAGAACAAGTAGCAGAAGCATACATGCTCAAGAGGGATCACCCGAAATTCAAAGGCAACTTAATTTCGGCAACCGGGGCATCGAAGTCGGAATGCCGCGAAACTCACCGAGTCAAAGCGTTTCGCTGTTTAAGGAAGGAAGTTTGATGTAGAACAAGTAGCAGAAGCATACATGCTCAAGAGGGATCACCCGAAATTCAAAGGCAACTGAATTTCGGCAACCGGGGCATCGAAGTCGGAATGCCGCGAAACTCACCGAGTCAAAGCGTTTCGCTGTTTAAGGAAGGAAGTTTGATGTAGAACAAGTAGCAGAAGCATACATGCTCAAGAGGGATCACCCGAAATTCAAAGGCAACTTAATTTCGGCAACCGGGGCATCGAAGTCGGAATGCCGCGAAACTCACCGAGTCAAAGCGTTTCGCTGTTTAAGGAAGGAAGTGTGATGTAGAACAAGTAGCAGAAGCATACATGCTCAAGAGGGATCACCCGAAATTCAAAGGCAACTTAATTTCGGCAACCGGGGCATCGAAGTCGGAATGCCGCGAAACTCACCGAGTCAAAGCGTTTCGCTGTTTAAGGAAGGAAGTTTGATGTAGAACAAGTAGCAGAAGCATACATGCTCAAGAGGGATCACCCGAAATTCAAAGGCAACTTAATTTCGGCAACCGGGGCATCGAAGTCGGAATGCCGCGAAACTCACCGAGTCAAAGCGTTTCGCTGTTTAAGGAAGGAAGTGTGATGTAGAACAAGTAGCAGAAGCATACATGCTCAAGAGGGATCACCCGAAATTCAAAGGCAACTTAATTTCGGCAACCGGGGCATCGAAGTCGGAATGCCGCGAAACTCACCGAGTCAAAGCGTTTCGCTGTTTAAGGAAGGAAGTTTGATGTAGAACAAGTAGCAGAAGCATACATGCTCAAGAGGGATCACCCGAAATTCAAAGGCAACTTAATTTCGGCAACCGGGGCATCGAAGTCGGAATGCCGCGAAACTCACCGAGTCAAAGCGTTTCGCTGTTTAAGGAAGGAAGTTGATGTAGAACAAGTAGCAGAAGCATACATGCTCAAGAGGGATCACCCGAAATTCAAAGGCAACTTAATTTCGGCAACCGGGGCATCGAAGTCGGAATGCCGCGAAACTCACCGAGTCAAAGCGTTTCGCTGTTTAAGGAAGGAAGTTTGATGTAGAACAAGTAGCAGAAGCATACATGCTCAAGAGGGATCACCCGAAATTCAAAGGCAACTGAATTTCGGCAACCGGGGCATCGAAGTCGGAATGCCGCGAAACTCACCGAGTCAAAGCGTTTCGCTGTTTAAGGAAGGAAGTGTGATGTAGAACAAGTAGCAGAAGCATACATGCTCAAGAGGGATCACCCGAAATTCAAAGGCAACTTAATTTCGGCAACCGGGGCATCGAAGTCGGAATGCCGCGAAACTCACCGAGTCAAAGCGTTTCGCTGTTTAAGGAAGGAAGTGTGATGTAGAACAAGTAGCAGAAGCATACATGCTCAAGAGGGATCACCCGAAATTCAAAGGCAACTTAATTTCGGCAACCGGGGCATCGAAGTCGGAATGCCGCGAAACTCACCGAGTCAAAGCGTTTCGCTGTTTAAGGAAGGAAGTTTGATGTAGAACAAGTAGCAGAAGCATACATGCTCAAGAGGGATCACCCGAAATTCAAAGGCAACTTAATTTCGGCAACCGGGGCATCGAAGTCGGAATGCCGCGAAACTCACCGAGTCAAAGCGTTTCGCTGTTTAAGGAAGGAAGTTGATGTAGAACAAGTAGCAGAAGCATACATGCTCAAGAGGGATCACCCGAAATTCAAAGGCAACTTAATTTCGGCAACCGGGGCATCGAAGTCGGAATGCCGCGAAACTCACCGAGTCAAAGCGTTTCGCTGTTTAAGGAAGGAAGTTTGATGTAGAACAAGTAGCAGAAGCATACATGCTCAAGAGGGATCACCCGAAATTCAAAGGCAACTTAATTTCGGCAACCGGGGCATCGAAGTCGGAATGCCGCGAAACTCACCGAGTCAAAGCGTTTCGCTGTTTAAGGAAGGAAGTTTGATGTAGAACAAGTAGCAGAAGCATACATGCTCAAGAGGGATCACCCGAAATTCAAAGGCAACTGAATTTCGGCAACCGGGGCATCGAAGTCGGAATGCCGCGAAACTCACCGAGTCAAAGCGTTTCGCTGTTTAAGGAAGGAAGTGTGATGTAGAACAAGTAGCAGAAGCATACATGCTCAAGAGGGATCACCCGAAATTCAAAGGCAACTTAATTTCGGCAACCGGGGCATCGAAGTCGGAATGCCGCGAAACTCACCGAGTCAAAGCGTTTCGCTGTTTAAGGAAGGAAGTTTGATGTAGAACAAGTAGCAGAAGCATACATGCTCAAGAGGGATCACCCGAAATTCAAAGGCAACTGAATTTCGGCAACCGGGGCATCGAAGTCGGAATGCCGCGAAACTCACCGAGTCAAAGCGTTTCGCTGTTTAAGGAAGGAAGTTTGATGTAGAACAAGTAGCAGAAGCATACATGCTCAAGAGGGATCACCCGAAATTCAAAGGCAACTGAATTTCGGCAACCGGGGCATCGAAGTCGGAATGCCGCGAAACTCACCGAGTCAAAGCGTTTCGCTGTTTAAGGAAGGAAGTTTGATGTAGAACAAGTAGCAGAAGCATACATGCTCAAGAGGGATCACCCGAAATTCAAAGGCAACTTAATTTCGGCAACCGGGGCATCGAAGTCGGAATGCCGCGAAACTCACCGAGTCAAAGCGTTTCGCTGTTTAAGGAAGGAAGTGTGATGTAGAACAAGTAGCAGAAGCATACATGCTCAAGAGGGATCACCCGAAATTCAAAGGCAACTTAATTTCGGCAACCGGGGCATCGAAGTCGGAATGCCGCGAAACTCACCGAGTCAAAGCGTTTCGCTGTTTAAGGAAGGAAGTTTGATGTAGAACAAGTAGCAGAAGCATACATGCTCAAGAGGGATCACCCGAAATTCAAAGGCAACTTAATTTCGGCAACCGGGGCATCGAAGTCGGAATGCCGCGAAACTCACCGAGTCAAAGCGTTTCGCTGTTTAAGGAAGGAAGTTTGATGTAGAACAAGTAGCAGAAGCATACATGCTCAAGAGGGATCACCCGAAATTCAAAGGCAACTTAATTTCGGCAACCGGGGCATCGAAGTCGGAATGCCGCGAAACTCACCGAGTCAAAGCGTTTCGCTGTTTAAGGAAGGAAGTTTGATGTAGAACAAGTAGCAGAAGCATACATGCTCAAGAGGGATCACCCGAAATTCAAAGGCAACTTAATTTCGGCAACCGGGGCATCGAAGTCGGAATGCCGCGAAACTCACCGAGTCAAAGCGTTTCGCTGTTTAAGGAAGGAAGTTGATGTAGAACAAGTAGCAGAAGCATACATGCTCAAGAGGGATCACCCGAAATTCAAAGGCAACTGAATTTCGGCAACCGGGGCATCGAAGTCGGAATGCCGCGAAACTCACCGAGTCAAAGCGTTTCGCTGTTTAAGGAAGGAAGTTTGATGTAGAACAAGTAGCAGAAGCATACATGCTCAAGAGGGATCACCCGAAATTCAAAGGCAACTTAATTTCGGCAACCGGGGCATCGAAGTCGGAATGCCGCGAAACTCACCGAGTCAAAGCGTTTCGCTGTTTAAGGAAGGAAGTGTGATGTAGAACAAGTAGCAGAAGCATACATGCTCAAGAGGGATCACCCGAAATTCAAAGGCAACTTAATTTCGGCAACCGGGGCATCGAAGTCGGAATGCCGCGAAACTCACCGAGTCAAAGCGTTTCGCTGTTTAAGGAAGGAAGTTTGATGTAGAACAAGTAGCAGAAGCATACATGCTCAAGAGGGATCACCCGAAATTCAAAGGCAACTTAATTTCGGCAACCGGGGCATCGAAGTCGGAATGCCGCGAAACTCACCGAGTCAAAGCGTTTCGCTGTTTAAGGAAGGAAGTTTGATGTAGAACAAGTAGCAGAAGCATACATGCTCAAGAGGGATCACCCGAAATTCAAAGGCAACTTAATTTCGGCAACCGGGGCATCGAAGTCGGAATGCCGCGAAACTCACCGAGTCAAAGCGTTTCGCTGTTTAAGGAAGGAAGTTTGATGTAGAACAAGTAGCAGAAGCATACATGCTCAAGAGGGATCACCCGAAATTCAAAGGCAACTGAATTTCGGCAACCGGGGCATCGAAGTCGGAATGCCGCGAAACTCACCGAGTCAAAGCGTTTCGCTGTTTAAGGAAGGAAGTTTGATGTAGAACAAGTAGCAGAAGCATACATGCTCAAGAGGGATCACCCGAAATTCAAAGGCAACTTAATTTCGGCAACCGGGGCATCGAAGTCGGAATGCCGCGAAACTCACCGAGTCAAAGCGTTTCGCTGTTTAAGGAAGGAAGTTTGATGTAGAACAAGTAGCAGAAGCATACATGCTCAAGAGGGATCACCCGAAATTCAAAGGCAACTGAATTTCGGCAACCGGGGCATCGAAGTCGGAATGCCGCGAAACTCACCGAGTCAAAGCGTTTCGCTGTTTAAGGAAGGAAGTGTGATGTAGAACAAGTAGCAGAAGCATACATGCTCAAGAGGGATCACCCGAAATTCAAAGGCAACTTAATTTCGGCAACCGGGGCATCGAAGTCGGAATGCCGCGAAACTCACCGAGTCAAAGCGTTTCGCTGTTTAAGGAAGGAAGTTTGATGTAGAACAAGTAGCAGAAGCATACATGCTCAAGAGGGATCACCCGAAATTCAAAGGCAACTTAATTTCGGCAACCGGGGCATCGAAGTCGGAATGCCGCGAAACTCACCGAGTCAAAGCGTTTCGCTGTTTAAGGAAGGAAGTTTGATGTAGAACAAGTAGCAGAAGCATACATGCTCAAGAGGGATCACCCGAAATTCAAAGGCAACTGAATTTCGGCAACCGGGGCATCGAAGTCGGAATGCCGCGAAACTCACCGAGTCAAAGCGTTTCGCTGTTTAAGGAAGGAAGTTTGATGTAGAACAAGTAGCAGAAGCATACATGCTCAAGAGGGATCACCCGAAATTCAAAGGCAACTTAATTTCGGCAACCGGGGCATCGAAGTCGGAATGCCGCGAAACTCACCGAGTCAAAGCGTTTCGCTGTTTAAGGAAGGAAGTTTGATGTAGAACAAGTAGCAGAAGCATACATGCTCAAGAGGGATCACCCGAAATTCAAAGGCAACTGAATTTCGGCAACCGGGGCATCGAAGTCGGAATGCCGCGAAACTCACCGAGTCAAAGCGTTTCGCTGTTTAAGGAAGGAAGTTGATGTAGAACAAGTAGCAGAAGCATACATGCTCAAGAGGGATCACCCGAAATTCAAAGGCAACTGAATTTCGGCAACCGGGGCATCGAAGTCGGAATGCCGCGAAACTCACCGAGTCAAAGCGTTTCGCTGTTTAAGGAAGGAAGTGTGATGTAGAACAAGTAGCAGAAGCATACATGCTCAAGAGGGATCACCCGAAATTCAAAGGCAACTGAATTTCGGCAACCGGGGCATCGAAGTCGGAATGCCGCGAAACTCACCGAGTCAAAGCGTTTCGCTGTTTAAGGAAGGAAGTTTGATGTAGAACAAGTAGCAGAAGCATACATGCTCAAGAGGGATCACCCGAAATTCAAAGGCAACTGAATTTCGGCAACCGGGGCATCGAAGTCGGAATGCCGCGAAACTCACCGAGTCAAAGCGTTTCGCTGTTTAAGGAAGGAAGTGTGATGTAGAACAAGTAGCAGAAGCATACATGCTCAAGAGGGATCACCCGAAATTCAAAGGCAACTTAATTTCGGCAACCGGGGCATCGAAGTCGGAATGCCGCGAAACTCACCGAGTCAAAGCGTTTCGCTGTTTAAGGAAGGAAGTTTGATGTAGAACAAGTAGCAGAAGCATACATGCTCAAGAGGGATCACCCGAAATTCAAAGGCAACTTAATTTCGGCAACCGGGGCATCGAAGTCGGAATGCCGCGAAACTCACCGAGTCAAAGCGTTTCGCTGTTTAAGGAAGGAAGTTTGATGTAGAACAAGTAGCAGAAGCATACATGCTCAAGAGGGATCACCCGAAATTCAAAGGCAACTTAATTTCGGCAACCGGGGCATCGAAGTCGGAATGCCGCGAAACTCACCGAGTCAAAGCGTTTCGCTGTTTAAGGAAGGAAGTGTGATGTAGAACAAGTAGCAGAAGCATACATGCTCAAGAGGGATCACCCGAAATTCAAAGGCAACTGAATTTCGGCAACCGGGGCATCGAAGTCGGAATGCCGCGAAACTCACCGAGTCAAAGCGTTTCGCTGTTTAAGGAAGGAAGTGTGATGTAGAACAAGTAGCAGAAGCATACATGCTCAAGAGGGATCACCCGAAATTCAAAGGCAACTTAATTTCGGCAACCGGGGCATCGAAGTCGGAATGCCGCGAAACTCACCGAGTCAAAGCGTTTCGCTGTTTAAGGAAGGAAGTTTGATGTAGAACAAGTAGCAGAAGCATACATGCTCAAGAGGGATCACCCGAAATTCAAAGGCAACTGAATTTCGGCAACCGGGGCATCGAAGTCGGAATGCCGCGAAACTCACCGAGTCAAAGCGTTTCGCTGTTTGCGGAAGGAAGTGTGATGTAGAACAAGTAGCAGAAGCATACATGCTCAAGAGGGATCACCCGAAATTCAAAGGCAACTGAATTTCGGCAACCGGGGCATCGAAGTCGGAATGCCGCGAAACTCACCGAGTCAAAGCGTTTCGCTGTTTAAGGAAGGAAGTTGATGTAGAACAAGTAGCAGAAGCATACATGCTCAAGAGGGATCACCCGAAATTCAAAGGCAACTGAATTTCGGCAACCGGGGCATCGAAGTCGGAATGCCGCGAAACTCACCGAGTCAAAGCGTTTCGCTGTTTAAGGAAGGAAGTTTGATGTAGAACAAGTAGCAGAAGCATACATGCTCAAGAGGGATCACCCGAAATTCAAAGGCAACTGAATTTCGGCAACCGGGGCATCGAAGTCGGAATGCCGCGAAACTCACCGAGTCAAAGCGTTTCGCTGTTTAAGGAAGGAAGTTTGATGTAGAACAAGTAGCAGAAGCATACATGCTCAAGAGGGATCACCCGAAATTCAAAGGCAACTGAATTTCGGCAACCGGGGCATCGAAGTCGGAATGCCGCGAAACTCACCGAGTCAAAGCGTTTCGCTGTTTAAGGAAGGAAGTGTGATGTAGAACAAGTAGCAGAAGCATACATGCTCAAGAGGGATCACCCGAAATTCAAAGGCAACTGAATTTCGGCAACCGGGGCATCGAAGTCGGAATGCCGCGAAACTCACCGAGTCAAAGCGTTTCGCTGTTTAAGGAAGGAAGTTTGATGTAGAACAAGTAGCAGAAGCATACATGCTCAAGAGGGATCACCCGAAATTCAAAGGCAACTGAATTTCGGCAACCGGGGCATCGAAGTCGGAATGCCGCGAAACTCACCGAGTCAAAGCGTTTCGCTGTTTAAGGAAGGAAGTTTGATGTAGAACAAGTAGCAGAAGCATACATGCTCAAGAGGGATCACCCGAAATTCAAAGGCAACTGAATTTCGGCAACCGGGGCATCGAAGTCGGAATGCCGCGAAACTCACCGAGTCAAAGCGTTTCGCTGTTTAAGGAAGGAAGTTTGATGTAGAACAAGTAGCAGAAGCATACATGCTCAAGAGGGATCACCCGAAATTCAAAGGCAACTGAATTTCGGCAACCGGGGCATCGAAGTCGGAATGCCGCGAAACTCACCGAGTCAAAGCGTTTCGCTGTTTAAGGAAGGAAGTGTGATGTAGAACAAGTAGCAGAAGCATACATGCTCAAGAGGGATCACCCGAAATTCAAAGGCAACTGAATTTCGGCAACCGGGGCATCGAAGTCGGAATGCCGCGAAACTCACCGAGTCAAAGCGTTTCGCTGTTTAAGGAAGGAAGTTTGATGTAGAACAAGTAGCAGAAGCATACATGCTCAAGAGGGATCACCCGAAATTCAAAGGCAACTGAATTTCGGCAACCGGGGCATCGAAGTCGGAATGCCGCGAAACTCACCGAGTCAAAGCGTTTCGCTGTTTAAGGAAGGAAGTGTGATGTAGAACAAGTAGCAGAAGCATACATGCTCAAGAGGGATCACCCGAAATTCAAAGGCAACTGAATTTCGGCAACCGGGGCATCGAAGTCGGAATGCCGCGAAACTCACCGAGTCAAAGCGTTTCGCTGTTTAAGGAAGGAAGTTTGATGTAGAACAAGTAGCAGAAGCATACATGCTCAAGAGGGATCACCCGAAATTCAAAGGCAACTGAATTTCGGCAACCGGGGCATCGAAGTCGGAATGCCGCGAAACTCACCGAGTCAAAGCGTTTCGCTGTTTAAGGAAGGAAGTGTGATGTAGAACAAGTAGCAGAAGCATACATGCTCAAGAGGGATCACCCGAAATTCAAAGGCAACTGAATTTCGGCAACCGGGGCATCGAAGTCGGAATGCCGCGAAACTCACCGAGTCAAAGCGTTTCGCTGTTTAAGGAAGGAAGTTGATGTAGAACAAGTAGCAGAAGCATACATGCTCAAGAGGGATCACCCGAAATTCAAAGGCAACTGAATTTCGGCAACCGGGGCATCGAAGTCGGAATGCCGCGAAACTCACCGAGTCAAAGCGTTTCGCTGTTTAAGGAAGGAAGTTGATGTAGAACAAGTAGCAGAAGCATACATGCTCAAGAGGGATCACCCGAAATTCAAAGGCAACTGAATTTCGGCAACCGGGGCATCGAAGTCGGAATGCCGCGAAACTCACCGAGTCAAAGCGTTTCGCTGTTTAAGGAAGGAAGTTTGATGTAGAACAAGTAGCAGAAGCATACATGCTCAAGAGGGATCACCCGAAATTCAAAGGCAACTGAATTTCGGCAACCGGGGCATCGAAGTCGGAATGCCGCGAAACTCACCGAGTCAAAGCGTTTCGCTGTTTAAGGAAGGAAGTTGATGTAGAACAAGTAGCAGAAGCATACATGCTCAAGAGGGATCACCCGAAATTCAAAGGCAACTGAATTTCGGCAACCGGGGCATCGAAGTCGGAATGCCGCGAAACTCACCGAGTCAAAGCGTTTCGCTGTTTAAGGAAGGAAGTTTGATGTAGAACAAGTAGCAGAAGCATACATGCTCAAGAGGGATCACCCGAAATTCAAAGGCAACTGAATTTCGGCAACCGGGGCATCGAAGTCGGAATGCCGCGAAACTCACCGAGTCAAAGCGTTTCGCTGTTTAAGGAAGGAAGTTTGATGTAGAACAAGTAGCAGAAGCATACATGCTCAAGAGGGATCACCCGAAATTCAAAGGCAACTGAATTTCGGCAACCGGGGCATCGAAGTCGGAATGCCGCGAAACTCACCGAGTCAAAGCGTTTCGCTGTTTAAGGAAGGAAGTTTGATGTAGAACAAGTAGCAGAAGCATACATGCTCAAGAGGGATCACCCGAAATTCAAAGGCAACTGAATTTCGGCAACCGGGGCATCGAAGTCGGAATGCCGCGAAACTCACCGAGTCAAAGCGTTTCGCTGTTTAAGGAAGGAAGTTGATGTAGAACAAGTAGCAGAAGCATACATGCTCAAGAGGGATCACCCGAAATTCAAAGGCAACTGAATTTCGGCAACCGGGGCATCGAAGTCGGAATGCCGCGAAACTCACCGAGTCAAAGCGTTTCGCTGTTTAAGGAAGGAAGTTTGATGTAGAACAAGTAGCAGAAGCATACATGCTCAAGAGGGATCACCCGAAATTCAAAGGCAACTGAATTTCGGCAACCGGGGCATCGAAGTCGGAATGCCGCGAAACTCACCGAGTCAAAGCGTTTCGCTGTTTAAGGAAGGAAGTTTGATGTAGAACAAGTAGCAGAAGCATACATGCTCAAGAGGGATCACCCGAAATTCAAAGGCAACTGAATTTCGGCAACCGGGGCATCGAAGTCGGAATGCCGCGAAACTCACCGAGTCAAAGCGTTTCGCTGTTTAAGGAAGGAAGTGTGATGTAGAACAAGTAGCAGAAGCATACATGCTCAAGAGGGATCACCCGAAATTCAAAGGCAACTGAATTTCGGCAACCGGGGCATCGAAGTCGGAATGCCGCGAAACTCACCGAGTCAAAGCGTTTCGCTGTTTAAGGAAGGAAGTTTGATGTAGAACAAGTAGCAGAAGCATACATGCTCAAGAGGGATCACCCGAAATTCAAAGGCAACTGAATTTCGGCAACCGGGGCATCGAAGTCGGAATGCCGCGAAACTCACCGAGTCAAAGCGTTTCGCTGTTTAAGGAAGGAAGTTTGATGTAGAACAAGTAGCAGAAGCATACATGCTCAAGAGGGATCACCCGAAATTCAAAGGCAACTGAATTTCGGCAACCGGGGCATCGAAGTCGGAATGCCGCGAAACTCACCGAGTCAAAGCGTTTCGCTGTTTAAGGAAGGAAGTGTGATGTAGAACAAGTAGCAGAAGCATACATGCTCAAGAGGGATCACCCGAAATTCAAAGGCAACTGAATTTCGGCAACCGGGGCATCGAAGTCGGAATGCCGCGAAACTCACCGAGTCAAAGCGTTTCGCTGTTTAAGGAAGGAAGTTGATGTAGAACAAGTAGCAGAAGCATACATGCTCAAGAGGGATCACCCGAAATTCAAAGGCAACTGAATTTCGGCAACCGGGGCATCGAAGTCGGAATGCCGCGAAACTCACCGAGTCAAAGCGTTTCGCTGTTTAAGGAAGGAAGTTTGATGTAGAACAAGTAGCAGAAGCATACATGCTCAAGAGGGATCACCCGAAATTCAAAGGCAACTGAATTTCGGCAACCGGGGCATCGAAGTCGGAATGCCGCGAAACTCACCGAGTCAAAGCGTTTCGCTGTTTAAGGAAGGAAGTTTGATGTAGAACAAGTAGCAGAAGCATACATGCTCAAGAGGGATCACCCGAAATTCAAAGGCAACTTAATTTCGGCAACCGGGGCATCGAAGTCGGAATGCCGCGAAACTCACCGAGTCAAAGCGTTTCGCTGTTTAAGGAAGGAAGTTTGATGTAGAACAAGTAGCAGAAGCATACATGCTCAAGAGGGATCACCCGAAATTCAAAGGCAACTGAATTTCGGCAACCGGGGCATCGAAGTCGGAATGCCGCGAAACTCACCGAGTCAAAGCGTTTCGCTGTTTAAGGAAGGAAGTGTGATGTAGAACAAGTAGCAGAAGCATACATGCTCAAGAGGGATCACCCGAAATTCAAAGGCAACTTAATTTCGGCAACCGGGGCATCGAAGTCGGAATGCCGCGAAACTCACCGAGTCAAAGCGTTTCGCTGTTTAAGGAAGGAAGTTTGATGTAGAACAAGTAGCAGAAGCATACATGCTCAAGAGGGATCACCCGAAATTCAAAGGCAACTGAATTTCGGCAACCGGGGCATCGAAGTCGGAATGCCGCGAAACTCACCGAGTCAAAGCGTTTCGCTGTTTAAGGAAGGAAGTTTGATGTAGAACAAGTAGCAGAAGCATACATGCTCAAGAGGGATCACCCGAAATTCAAAGGCAACTGAATTTCGGCAACCGGGGCATCGAAGTCGGAATGCCGCGAAACTCACCGAGTCAAAGCGTTTCGCTGTTTAAGGAAGGAAGTTTGATGTAGAACAAGTAGCAGAAGCATACATGCTCAAGAGGGATCACCCGAAATTCAAAGGCAACTGAATTTCGGCAACCGGGGCATCGAAGTCGGAATGCCGCGAAACTCACCGAGTCAAAGCGTTTCGCTGTTTAAGGAAGGAAGTTTGATGTAGAACAAGTAGCAGAAGCATACATGCTCAAGAGGGATCACCCGAAATTCAAAGGCAACTGAATTTCGGCAACCGGGGCATCGAAGTCGGAATGCCGCGAAACTCACCGAGTCAAAGCGTTTCGCTGTTTAAGGAAGGAAGTTTGATGTAGAACAAGTAGCAGAAGCATACATGCTCAAGAGGGATCACCCGAAATTCAAAGGCAACTTAATTTCGGCAACCGGGGCATCGAAGTCGGAATGCCGCGAAACTCACCGAGTCAAAGCGTTTCGCTGTTTAAGGAAGGAAGTTGATGTAGAACAAGTAGCAGAAGCATACATGCTCAAGAGGGATCACCCGAAATTCAAAGGCAACTGAATTTCGGCAACCGGGGCATCGAAGTCGGAATGCCGCGAAACTCACCGAGTCAAAGCGTTTCGCTGTTTAAGGAAGGAAGTTTGATGTAGAACAAGTAGCAGAAGCATACATGCTCAAGAGGGATCACCCGAAATTCAAAGGCAACTGAATTTCGGCAACCGGGGCATCGAAGTCGGAATGCCGCGAAACTCACCGAGTCAAAGCGTTTCGCTGTTTAAGGAAGGAAGTTTGATGTAGAACAAGTAGCAGAAGCATACATGCTCAAGAGGGATCACCCGAAATTCAAAGGCAACTGAATTTCGGCAACCGGGGCATCGAAGTCGGAATGCCGCGAAACTCACCGAGTCAAAGCGTTTCGCTGTTTAAGGAAGGAAGTTTGATGTAGAACAAGTAGCAGAAGCATACATGCTCAAGAGGGATCACCCGAAATTCAAAGGCAACTGAATTTCGGCAACCGGGGCATCGAAGTCGGAATGCCGCGAAACTCACCGAGTCAAAGCGTTTCGCTGTTTAAGGAAGGAAGTTGATGTAGAACAAGTAGCAGAAGCATACATGCTCAAGAGGGATCACCCGAAATTCAAAGGCAACTGAATTTCGGCAACCGGGGCATCGAAGTCGGAATGCCGCGAAACTCACCGAGTCAAAGCGTTTCGCTGTTTAAGGAAGGAAGTTTGATGTAGAACAAGTAGCAGAAGCATACATGCTCAAGAGGGATCACCCGAAATTCAAAGGCAACTTAATTTCGGCAACCGGGGCATCGAAGTCGGAATGCCGCGAAACTCACCGAGTCAAAGCGTTTCGCTGTTTAAGGAAGGAAGTTGATGTAGAACAAGTAGCAGAAGCATACATGCTCAAGAGGGATCACCCGAAATTCAAAGGCAACTTAATTTCGGCAACCGGGGCATCGAAGTCGGAATGCCGCGAAACTCACCGAGTCAAAGCGTTTCGCTGTTTAAGGAAGGAAGTTTGATGTAGAACAAGTAGCAGAAGCATACATGCTCAAGAGGGATCACCCGAAATTCAAAGGCAACTGAATTTCGGCAACCGGGGCATCGAAGTCGGAATGCCGCGAAACTCACCGAGTCAAAGCGTTTCGCTGTTTAAGGAAGGAAGTTGATGTAGAACAAGTAGCAGAAGCATACATGCTCAAGAGGGATCACCCGAAATTCAAAGGCAACTGAATTTCGGCAACCGGGGCATCGAAGTCGGAATGCCGCGAAACTCACCGAGTCAAAGCGTTTCGCTGTTTAAGGAAGGAAGTTTGATGTAGAACAAGTAGCAGAAGCATACATGCTCAAGAGGGATCACCCGAAATTCAAAGGCAACTGAATTTCGGCAACCGGGGCATCGAAGTCGGAATGCCGCGAAACTCACCGAGTCAAAGCGTTTCGCTGTTTAAGGAAGGAAGTTTGATGTAGAACAAGTAGCAGAAGCATACATGCTCAAGAGGGATCACCCGAAATTCAAAGGCAACTGAATTTCGGCAACCGGGGCATCGAAGTCGGAATGCCGCGAAACTCACCGAGTCAAAGCGTTTCGCTGTTTAAGGAAGGAAGTTTGATGTAGAACAAGTAGCAGAAGCATACATGCTCAAGAGGGATCACCCGAAATTCAAAGGCAACTGAATTTCGGCAACCGGGGCATCGAAGTCGGAATGCCGCGAAACTCACCGAGTCAAAGCGTTTCGCTGTTTAAGGAAGGAAGTGTGATGTAGAACAAGTAGCAGAAGCATACATGCTCAAGAGGGATCACCCGAAATTCAAAGGCAACTTAATTTCGGCAACCGGGGCATCGAAGTCGGAATGCCGCGAAACTCACCGAGTCAAAGCGTTTCGCTGTTTAAGGAAGGAAGTGTGATGTAGAACAAGTAGCAGAAGCATACATGCTCAAGAGGGATCACCCGAAATTCAAAGGCAACTTAATTTCGGCAACCGGGGCATCGAAGTCGGAATGCCGCGAAACTCACCGAGTCAAAGCGTTTCGCTGTTTAAGGAAGGAAGTTTGATGTAGAACAAGTAGCAGAAGCATACATGCTCAAGAGGGATCACCCGAAATTCAAAGGCAACTTAATTTCGGCAACCGGGGCATCGAAGTCGGAATGCCGCGAAACTCACCGAGTCAAAGCGTTTCGCTGTTTAAGGAAGGAAGTGTGATGTAGAACAAGTAGCAGAAGCATACATGCTCAAGAGGGATCACCCGAAATTCAAAGGCAACTTAATTTCGGCAACCGGGGCATCGAAGTCGGAATGCCGCGAAACTCACCGAGTCAAAGCGTTTCGCTGTTTAAGGAAGGAAGTTTGATGTAGAACAAGTAGCAGAAGCATACATGCTCAAGAGGGATCACCCGAAATTCAAAGGCAACTTAATTTCGGCAACCGGGGCATCGAAGTCGGAATGCCGCGAAACTCACCGAGTCAAAGCGTTTCGCTGTTTAAGGAAGGAAGTTTGATGTAGAACAAGTAGCAGAAGCATACATGCTCAAGAGGGATCACCCGAAATTCAAAGGCAACTGAATTTCGGCAACCGGGGCATCGAAGTCGGAATGCCGCGAAACTCACCGAGTCAAAGCGTTTCGCTGTTTAAGGAAGGAAGTTTGATGTAGAACAAGTAGCAGAAGCATACATGCTCAAGAGGGATCACCCGAAATTCAAAGGCAACTTAATTTCGGCAACCGGGGCATCGAAGTCGGAATGCCGCGAAACTCACCGAGTCAAAGCGTTTCGCTGTTTAAGGAAGGAAGTGTGATGTAGAACAAGTAGCAGAAGCATACATGCTCAAGAGGGATCACCCGAAATTCAAAGGCAACTTAATTTCGGCAACCGGGGCATCGAAGTCGGAATGCCGCGAAACTCACCGAGTCAAAGCGTTTCGCTGTTTAAGGAAGGAAGTGTGATGTAGAACAAGTAGCAGAAGCATACATGCTCAAGAGGGATCACCCGAAATTCAAAGGCAACTTAATTTCGGCAACCGGGGCATCGAAGTCGGAATGCCGCGAAACTCACCGAGTCAAAGCGTTTCGCTGTTTAAGGAAGGAAGTTGATGTAGAACAAGTAGCAGAAGCATACATGCTCAAGAGGGATCACCCGAAATTCAAAGGCAACTTAATTTCGGCAACCGGGGCATCGAAGTCGGAATGCCGCGAAACTCACCGAGTCAAAGCGTTTCGCTGTTTAAGGAAGGAAGTTGATGTAGAACAAGTAGCAGAAGCATACATGCTCAAGAGGGATCACCCGAAATTCAAAGGCAACTGAATTTCGGCAACCGGGGCATCGAAGTCGGAATGCCGCGAAACTCACCGAGTCAAAGCGTTTCGCTGTTTAAGGAAGGAAGTTTGATGTAGAACAAGTAGCAGAAGCATACATGCTCAAGAGGGATCACCCGAAATTCAAAGGCAACTTAATTTCGGCAACCGGGGCATCGAAGTCGGAATGCCGCGAAACTCACCGAGTCAAAGCGTTTCGCTGTTTAAGGAAGGAAGTGTGATGTAGAACAAGTAGCAGAAGCATACATGCTCAAGAGGGATCACCCGAAATTCAAAGGCAACTGAATTTCGGCAACCGGGGCATCGAAGTCGGAATGCCGCGAAACTCACCGAGTCAAAGCGTTTCGCTGTTTAAGGAAGGAAGTGTGATGTAGAACAAGTAGCAGAAGCATACATGCTCAAGAGGGATCACCCGAAATTCAAAGGCAACTTAATTTCGGCAACCGGGGCATCGAAGTCGGAATGCCGCGAAACTCACCGAGTCAAAGCGTTTCGCTGTTTAGGGAAGGAAGTTTGATGTAGAACAAGTAGCAGAAGCATACATGCTCAAGAGGGATCACCCGAAATTCAAAGGCAACTTAATTTCGGCAACCGGGGCATCGAAGTCGGAATGCCGCGAAACTCACCGAGTCAAAGCGTTTCGCTGTTTAAGGAAGGAAGTGTGATGTAGAACAAGTAGCAGAAGCATACATGCTCAAGAGGGATCACCCGAAATTCAAAGGCAACTTAATTTCGGCAACCGGGGCATCGAAGTCGGAATGCCGCGAAACTCACCGAGTCAAAGCGTTTCGCTGTTTAAGGAAGGAAGTTTGATGTAGAACAAGTAGCAGAAGCATACATGCTCAAGAGGGATCACCCGAAATTCAAAGGCAACTTAATTTCGGCAACCGGGGCATCGAAGTCGGAATGCCGCGAAACTCACCGAGTCAAAGCGTTTCGCTGTTTAAGGAAGGAAGTGTGATGTAGAACAAGTAGCAGAAGCATACATGCTCAAGAGGGATCACCCGAAATTCAAAGGCAACTTAATTTCGGCAACCGGGGCATCGAAGTCGGAATGCCGCGAAACTCACCGAGTCAAAGCGTTTCGCTGTTTAAGGAAGGAAGTGTGATGTAGAACAAGTAGCAGAAGCATACATGCTCAAGAGGGATCACCCGAAATTCAAAGGCAACTGAATTTCGGCAACCGGGGCATCGAAGTCGGAATGCCGCGAAACTCACCGAGTCAAAGCGTTTCGCTGTTTAAGGAAGGAAGTGTGATGTAGAACAAGTAGCAGAAGCATACATGCTCAAGAGGGATCACCCGAAATTCAAAGGCAACTTAATTTCGGCAACCGGGGCATCGAAGTCGGAATGCCGCGAAACTCACCGAGTCAAAGCGTTTCGCTGTTTAAGGAAGGAAGTGTGATGTAGAACAAGTAGCAGAAGCATACATGCTCAAGAGGGATCACCCGAAATTCAAAGGCAACTTAATTTCGGCAACCGGGGCATCGAAGTCGGAATGCCGCGAAACTCACCGAGTCAAAGCGTTTCGCTGTTTAAGGAAGGAAGTTTGATGTAGAACAAGTAGCAGAAGCATACATGCTCAAGAGGGATCACCCGAAATTCAAAGGCAACTGAATTTCGGCAACCGGGGCATCGAAGTCGGAATGCCGCGAAACTCACCGAGTCAAAGCGTTTCGCTGTTTAAGGAAGGAAGTGTGATGTAGAACAAGTAGCAGAAGCATACATGCTCAAGAGGGATCACCCGAAATTCAAAGGCAACTTAATTTCGGCAACCGGGGCATCGAAGTCGGAATGCCGCGAAACTCACCGAGTCAAAGCGTTTCGCTGTTTAAGGAAGGAAGTTTGATGTAGAACAAGTAGCAGAAGCATACATGCTCAAGAGGGATCACCCGAAATTCAAAGGCAACTTAATTTCGGCAACCGGGCATCGAAGTCGGAATGCCGCGAAACTCACCGAGTCAAAGCGTTTCGCTGTTTAAGGAAGGAAGTGTGATGTAGAACAAGTAGCAGAAGCATACATGCTCAAGAGGGATCACCCGAAATTCAAAGGCAACTTAATTTCGGCAACCGGGGCATCGAAGTCGGAATGCCGCGAAACTCACCGAGTCAAAGCGTTTCGCTGTTTAAGGAAGGAAGTGTGATGTAGAACAAGTAGCAGAAGCATACATGCTCAAGAGGGATCACCCGAAATTCAAAGGCAACTGAATTTCGGCAACCGGGGCATCGAAGTCGGAATGCCGCGAAACTCACCGAGTCAAAGCGTTTCGCTGTTTAAGGAAGGAAGTTGATGTAGAACAAGTAGCAGAAGCATACATGCTCAAGAGGGATCACCCGAAATTCAAAGGCAACTGAATTTCGGCAACCGGGGCATCGAAGTCGGAATGCCGCGAAACTCACCGAGTCAAAGCGTTTCGCTGTTTAAGGAAGGAAGTTTGATGTAGAACAAGTAGCAGAAGCATACATGCTCAAGAGGGATCACCCGAAATTCAAAGGCAACTTAATTTCGGCAACCGGGGCATCGAAGTCGGAATGCCGCGAAACTCACCGAGTCAAAGCGTTTCGCTGTTTAAGGAAGGAAGTTTGATGTAGAACAAGTAGCAGAAGCATACATGCTCAAGAGGGATCACCCGAAATTCAAAGGCAACTTAATTTCGGCAACCGGGGCATCGAAGTCGGAATGCCGCGAAACTCACCGAGTCAAAGCGTTTCGCTGTTTAAGGAAGGAAGTGTGATGTAGAACAAGTAGCAGAAGCATACATGCTCAAGAGGGATCACCCGAAATTCAAAGGCAACTTAATTTCGGCAACCGGGGCATCGAAGTCGGAATGCCGCGAAACTCACCGAGTCAAAGCGTTTCGCTGTTTAAGGAAGGAAGTTTGATGTAGAACAAGTAGCAGAAGCATACATGCTCAAGAGGGATCACCCGAAATTCAAAGGCAACTTAATTTCGGCAACCGGGGCATCGAAGTCGGAATGCCGCGAAACTCACCGAGTCAAAGCGTTTCGCTGTTTAAGGAAGGAAGTTGATGTAGAACAAGTAGCAGAAGCATACATGCTCAAGAGGGATCACCCGAAATTCAAAGGCAACTTAATTTCGGCAACCGGGGCATCGAAGTCGGAATGCCGCGAAACTCACCGAGTCAAAGCGTTTCGCTGTTTAAGGAAGGAAGTGTGATGTAGAACAAGTAGCAGAAGCATACATGCTCAAGAGGGATCACCCGAAATTCAAAGGCAACTTAATTTCGGCAACCGGGGCATCGAAGTCGGAATGCCGCGAAACTCACCGAGTCAAAGCGTTTCGCTGTTTAAGGAAGGAAGTTTGATGTAGAACAAGTAGCAGAAGCATACATGCTCAAGAGGGATCACCCGAAATTCAAAGGCAACTTAATTTCGGCAACCGGGGCATCGAAGTCGGAATGCCGCGAAACTCACCGAGTCAAAGCGTTTCGCTGTTTAAGGAAGGAAGTTGATGTAGAACAAGTAGCAGAAGCATACATGCTCAAGAGGGATCACCCGAAATTCAAAGGCAACTTAATTTCGGCAACCGGGGCATCGAAGTCGGAATGCCGCGAAACTCACCGAGTCAAAGCGTTTCGCTGTTTAAGGAAGGAAGTTTGATGTAGAACAAGTAGCAGAAGCATACATGCTCAAGAGGGATCACCCGAAATTCAAAGGCAACTTAATTTCGGCAACCGGGGCATCGAAGTCGGAATGCCGCGAAACTCACCGAGTCAAAGCGTTTCGCTGTTTAAGGAAGGAAGTGTGATGTAGAACAAGTAGCAGAAGCATACATGCTCAAGAGGGATCACCCGAAATTCAAAGGCAACTTAATTTCGGCAACCGGGGCATCGAAGTCGGAATGCCGCGAAACTCACCGAGTCAAAGCGTTTCGCTGTTTAAGGAAGGAAGTTGATGTAGAACAAGTAGCAGAAGCATACATGCTCAAGAGGGATCACCCGAAATTCAAAGGCAACTTAATTTCGGCAACCGGGGCATCGAAGTCGGAATGCCGCGAAACTCACCGAGTCAAAGCGTTTCGCTGTTTAAGGAAGGAAGTTTGATGTAGAACAAGTAGCAGAAGCATACATGCTCAAGAGGGATCACCCGAAATTCAAAGGCAACTTAATTTCGGCAACCGGGGCATCGAAGTCGGAATGCCGCGAAACTCACCGAGTCAAAGCGTTTCGCTGTTTAAGGAAGGAAGTTTGATGTAGAACAAGTAGCAGAAGCATACATGCTCAAGAGGGATCACCCGAAATTCAAAGGCAACTTAATTTCGGCAACCGGGGCATCGAAGTCGGAATGCCGCGAAACTCACCGAGTCAAAGCGTTTCGCTGTTTAAGGAAGGAAGTTTGATGTAGAACAAGTAGCAGAAGCATACATGCTCAAGAGGGATCACCCGAAATTCAAAGGCAACTTAATTTCGGCAACCGGGGCATCGAAGTCGGAATGCCGCGAAACTCACCGAGTCAAAGCGTTTCGCTGTTTAAGGAAGGAAGTTTGATGTAGAACAAGTAGCAGAAGCATACATGCTCAAGAGGGATCACCCGAAATTCAAAGGCAACTTAATTTCGGCAACCGGGGCATCGAAGTCGGAATGCCGCGAAACTCACCGAGTCAAAGCGTTTCGCTGTTTAAGGAAGGAAGTGTGATGTAGAACAAGTAGCAGAAGCATACATGCTCAAGAGGGATCACCCGAAATTCAAAGGCAACTTAATTTCGGCAACCGGGGCATCGAAGTCGGAATGCCGCGAAACTCACCGAGTCAAAGCGTTTCGCTGTTTAAGGAAGGAAGTTGATGTAGAACAAGTAGCAGAAGCATACATGCTCAAGAGGGATCACCCGAAATTCAAAGGCAACTGAATTTCGGCAACCGGGGCATCGAAGTCGGAATGCCGCGAAACTCACCGAGTCAAAGCGTTTCGCTGTTTAAGGAAGGAAGTTTGATGTAGAACAAGTAGCAGAAGCATACATGCTCAAGAGGGATCACCCGAAATTCAAAGGCAACTTAATTTCGGCAACCGGGGCATCGAAGTCGGAATGCCGCGAAACTCACCGAGTCAAAGCGTTTCGCTGTTTAAGGAAGGAAGTTTGATGTAGAACAAGTAGCAGAAGCATACATGCTCAAGAGGGATCACCCGAAATTCAAAGGCAACTTAATTTCGGCAACCGGGGCATCGAAGTCGGAATGCCGCGAAACTCACCGAGTCAAAGCGTTTCGCTGTTTAAGGAAGGAAGTGTGATGTAGAACAAGTAGCAGAAGCATACATGCTCAAGAGGGATCACCCGAAATTCAAAGGCAACTTAATTTCGGCAACCGGGGCATCGAAGTCGGAATGCCGCGAAACTCACCGAGTCAAAGCGTTTCGCTGTTTAAGGAAGGAAGTTTGATGTAGAACAAGTAGCAGAAGCATACATGCTCAAGAGGGATCACCCGAAATTCAAAGGCAACTTAATTTCGGCAACCGGGGCATCGAAGTCGGAATGCCGCGAAACTCACCGAGTCAAAGCGTTTCGCTGTTTAAGGAAGGAAGTTTGATGTAGAACAAGTAGCAGAAGCATACATGCTCAAGAGGGATCACCCGAAATTCAAAGGCAACTTAATTTCGGCAACCGGGGCATCGAAGTCGGAATGCCGCGAAACTCACCGAGTCAAAGCGTTTCGCTGTTTAAGGAAGGAAGTTTGATGTAGAACAAGTAGCAGAAGCATACATGCTCAAGAGGGATCACCCGAAATTCAAAGGCAACTTAATTTCGGCAACCGGGGCATCGAAGTCGGAATGCCGCGAAACTCACCGAGTCAAAGCGTTTCGCTGTTTAAGGAAGGAAGTGTGATGTAGAACAAGTAGCAGAAGCATACATGCTCAAGAGGGATCACCCGAAATTCAAAGGCAACTTAATTTCGGCAACCGGGGCATCGAAGTCGGAATGCCGCGAAACTCACCGAGTCAAAGCGTTTCGCTGTTT
This sequence comes from Populus alba x Populus x berolinensis, assembly GCA_029228515.1. Lineage (NCBI taxonomy): Eukaryota > Viridiplantae > Streptophyta > Magnoliopsida > Malpighiales > Salicaceae > Populus > Populus alba x Populus x berolinensis. The sequence continues at coordinate 1,568,585 of CM055348.1, forward strand.
AAGGAAGGAAGTTTGATGTAGAACAAGTAGCAGAAGCATACATGCTCAAGAGGGATCACCCGAAATTCAAAGGCAACTTAATTTCGGCAACCGGGGCATCGAAGTCGGAATGCCGCGAAACTCACCGAGTCAAAGCGTTTCGCTGTTTAAGGAAGGAAGTTTGATGTAGAACAAGTAGCAGAAGCATACATGCTCAAGAGGGATCACCCGAAATTCAAAGGCAACTTAATTTCGGCAACCGGGGCATCGAAGTCGGAATGCCGCGAAACTCACCGAGTCAAAGCGTTTCGCTGTTTAAGGAAGGAAGTTTGATGTAGAACAAGTAGCAGAAGCATACATGCTCAAGAGGGATCACCCGAAATTCAAAGGCAACTTAATTTCGGCAACCGGGGCATCGAAGTCGGAATGCCGCGAAACTCACCGAGTCAAAGCGTTTCGCTGTTTAAGGAAGGAAGTGTGATGTAGAACAAGTAGCAGAAGCATACATGCTCAAGAGGGATCACCCGAAATTCAAAGGCAACTTAATTTCGGCAACCGGGGCATCGAAGTCGGAATGCCGCGAAACTCACCGAGTCAAAGCGTTTCGCTGTTTAAGGAAGGAAGTTTGATGTAGAACAAGTAGCAGAAGCATACATGCTCAAGAGGGATCACCCGAAATTCAAAGGCAACTTAATTTCGGCAACCGGGGCATCGAAGTCGGAATGCCGCGAAACTCACCGAGTCAAAGCGTTTCGCTGTTTAAGGAAGGAAGTTTGATGTAGAACAAGTAGCAGAAGCATACATGCTCAAGAGGGATCACCCGAAATTCAAAGGCAACTTAATTTCGGCAACCGGGGCATCGAAGTCGGAATGCCGCGAAACTCACCGAGTCAAAGCGTTTCGCTGTTTAAGGAAGGAAGTTTGATGTAGAACAAGTAGCAGAAGCATACATGCTCAAGAGGGATCACCCGAAATTCAAAGGCAACTTAATTTCGGCAACCGGGGCATCGAAGTCGGAATGCCGCGAAACTCACCGAGTCAAAGCGTTTCGCTGTTTAAGGAAGGAAGTTTGATGTAGAACAAGTAGCAGAAGCATACATGCTCAAGAGGGATCACCCGAAATTCAAAGGCAACTTAATTTCGGCAACCGGGGCATCGAAGTCGGAATGCCGCGAAACTCACCGAGTCAAAGCGTTTCGCTGTTTAAGGAAGGAAGTTTGATGTAGAACAAGTAGCAGAAGCATACATGCTCAAGAGGGATCACCCGAAATTCAAAGGCAACTTAATTTCGGCAACCGGGGCATCGAAGTCGGAATGCCGCGAAACTCACCGAGTCAAAGCGTTTCGCTGTTTAAGGAAGGAAGTTTGATGTAGAACAAGTAGCAGAAGCATACATGCTCAAGAGGGATCACCCGAAATTCAAAGGCAACTTAATTTCGGCAACCGGGGCATCGAAGTCGGAATGCCGCGAAACTCACCGAGTCAAAGCGTTTCGCTGTTTAAGGAAGGAAGTTTGATGTAGAACAAGTAGCAGAAGCATACATGCTCAAGAGGGATCACCCGAAATTCAAAGGCAACTTAATTTCGGCAACCGGGGCATCGAAGTCGGAATGCCGCGAAACTCACCGAGTCAAAGCGTTTCGCTGTTTAAGGAAGGAAGTTTGATGTAGAACAAGTAGCAGAAGCATACATGCTCAAGAGGGATCACCCGAAATTCAAAGGCAACTTAATTTCGGCAACCGGGCATCGAAGTCGGAATGCCGCGAAACTCACCGAGTCAAAGCGTTTCGCTGTTTAAGGAAGGAAGTTTGATGTAGAACAAGTAGCAGAAGCATACATGCTCAAGAGGGATCACCCGAAATTCAAAGGCAACTTAATTTCGGCAACCGGGGCATCGAAGTCGGAATGCCGCGAAACTCACCGAGTCAAAGCGTTTCGCTGTTTAAGGAAGGAAGTTTGATGTAGAACAAGTAGCAGAAGCATACATGCTCAAGAGGGATCACCCGAAATTCAAAGGCAACTTAATTTCGGCAACCGGGGCATCGAAGTCGGAATGCCGCGAAACTCACCGAGTCAAAGCGTTTCGCTGTTTAAGGAAGGAAGTTTGATGTAGAACAAGTAGCAGAAGCATACATGCTCAAGAGGGATCACCCGAAATTCAAAGGCAACTTAATTTCGGCAACCGGGGCATCGAAGTCGGAATGCCGCGAAACTCACCGAGTCAAAGCGTTTCGCTGTTTAAGGAAGGAAGTTTGATGTAGAACAAGTAGCAGAAGCATACATGCTCAAGAGGGATCACCCGAAATTCAAAGGCAACTTAATTTCGGCAACCGGGGCATCGAAGTCGGAATGCCGCGAAACTCACCGAGTCAAAGCGTTTCGCTGTTTAAGGAAGGAAGTTTGATGTAGAACAAGTAGCAGAAGCATACATGCTCAAGAGGGATCACCCGAAATTCAAAGGCAACTTAATTTCGGCAACCGGGGCATCGAAGTCGGAATGCCGCGAAACTCACCGAGTCAAAGCGTTTCGCTGTTTAAGGAAGGAAGTTTGATGTAGAACAAGTAGCAGAAGCATACATGCTCAAGAGGGATCACCCGAAATTCAAAGGCAACTTAATTTCGGCAACCGGGGCATCGAAGTCGGAATGCCGCGAAACTCACCGAGTCAAAGCGTTTCGCTGTTTAAGGAAGGAAGTTTGATGTAGAACAAGTAGCAGAAGCATACATGCTCAAGAGGGATCACCCGAAATTCAAAGGCAACTTAATTTCGGCAACCGGGGCATCGAAGTCGGAATGCCGCGAAACTCACCGAGTCAAAGCGTTTCGCTGTTTAAGGAAGGAAGTTTGATGTAGAACAAGTAGCAGAAGCATACATGCTCAAGAGGGATCACCCGAAATTCAAAGGCAACTTAATTTCGGCAACCGGGGCATCGAAGTCGGAATGCCGCGAAACTCACCGAGTCAAAGCGTTTCGCTGTTTAAGGAAGGAAGTTTGATGTAGAACAAGTAGCAGAAGCATACATGCTCAAGAGGGATCACCCGAAATTCAAAGGCAACTTAATTTCGGCAACCGGGGCATCGAAGTCGGAATGCCGCGAAACTCACCGAGTCAAAGCGTTTCGCTGTTTAAGGAAGGAAGTTTGATGTAGAACAAGTAGCAGAAGCATACATGCTCAAGAGGGATCACCCGAAATTCAAAGGCAACTTAATTTCGGCAACCGGGCATCGAAGTCGGAATGCCGCGAAACTCACCGAGTCAAAGCGTTTCGCTGTTTAAGGAAGGAAGTTTGATGTAGAACAAGTAGCAGAAGCATACATGCTCAAGAGGGATCACCCGAAATTCAAAGGCAACTTAATTTCGGCAACCGGGGCATCGAAGTCGGAATGCCGCGAAACTCACCGAGTCAAAGCGTTTCGCTGTTTAAGGAAGGAAGTTGATGTAGAACAAGTAGCAGAAGCATACATGCTCAAGAGGGATCACCCGAAATTCAAAGGCAACTGAATTTCGGCAACCGGGGCATCGAAGTCGGAATGCCGCGAAACTCACCGAGTCAAAGCGTTTCGCTGTTTAAGGAAGGAAGTTTGATGTAGAACAAGTAGCAGAAGCATACATGCTCAAGAGGGATCACCCGAAATTCAAAGGCAACTTAATTTCGGCAACCGGGGCATCGAAGTCGGAATGCCGCGAAACTCACCGAGTCAAAGCGTTTCGCTGTTTAAGGAAGGAAGTGTGATGTAGAACAAGTAGCAGAAGCATACATGCTCAAGAGGGATCACCCGAAATTCAAAGGCAACTTAATTTCGGCAACCGGGGCATCGAAGTCGGAATGCCGCGAAACTCACCGAGTCAAAGCGTTTCGCTGTTTAAGGAAGGAAGTTTGATGTAGAACAAGTAGCAGAAGCATACATGCTCAAGAGGGATCACCCGAAATTCAAAGGCAACTGAATTTCGGCAACCGGGGCATCGAAGTCGGAATGCCGCGAAACTCACCGAGTCAAAGCGTTTCGCTGTTTAAGGAAGGAAGTTTGATGTAGAACAAGTAGCAGAAGCATACATGCTCAAGAGGGATCACCCGAAATTCAAAGGCAACTTAATTTCGGCAACCGGGCATCGAAGTCGGAATGCCGCGAAACTCACCGAGTCAAAGCGTTTCGCTGTTTAAGGAAGGAAGTGTGATGTAGAACAAGTAGCAGAAGCATACATGCTCAAGAGGGATCACCCGAAATTCAAAGGCAACTTAATTTCGGCAACCGGGGCATCGAAGTCGGAATGCCGCGAAACTCACCGAGTCAAAGCGTTTCGCTGTTTAAGGAAGGAAGTTTGATGTAGAACAAGTAGCAGAAGCATACATGCTCAAGAGGGATCACCCGAAATTCAAAGGCAACTTAATTTCGGCAACCGGGGCATCGAAGTCGGAATGCCGCGAAACTCACCGAGTCAAAGCGTTTCGCTGTTTAAGGAAGGAAGTTTGATGTAGAACAAGTAGCAAAAGCATACATGCTCAAGAGGGATCACCCGAAATTCAAAGGCAACTTAATTTCGGCAA
>CM055348.1:1573210-1596342 GCA_029228515.1 Populus alba x Populus x berolinensis
GTTCTACATCACACTTCCTTCCACAAACGGCGAAATGCTTTGACTTGGTAGTTTTGCGACATTACGACTTCGATGCCCCGGTTGCCGAAATTCAGTTGCCTTTGAATTTCGGGTGATCCCTCTTGAGCATGTATGCTTCTGCTACTTGTTCTACATCACACTTCCTTCCGCAAACATCGAAATGCTTTTGACTCCGTCAGTTTCGCGGCATTCCGACTTCGATGCCCCGGTTTCCGAAATTCAGTTGCCTTTGAATTTCGGGTGATCCCTCTTGAGCATGTATGCTTCTGCTACTTGTTCTACACCACACTTCCTTCCGTAAAGGGCGTAACGCTTTGACTCGATGAGTTTCGCGGCATTCCGACTTCGATGACCCGGTTGTCGCAATTTACTTGCCTTGAATTTCGGGTGATCCCTCTTGAGCATGTATGCTTCTGCTACTTGTTCTACACCACACTTCCTTCCGCAAAGGGCGTAACGCTTTGACTCGATGAGTTTCGCGGCATTCCGACTTCGATGACCCGGTTTCCGAAAATTACTTGCCTTGAATTTCGGGTGATCCCTCTTGAGCATGTATGCTTCTGCTACATCTTCTACATAAGACTTCTTCCGCAAATGGCCAAACGCTTCGACTCACTGAGTTTCACGGAATTTCGACTTCGATGCCCCGGTTGCCGAAATTCAGTTGCCTTGGAATTTCGGGTGATCCCTCTTGAGCATGTATGCTTCTGCTACTTGTTCTACACCACACTTCCTTCCGCAAGGGGCGTAACGCTTTCACTCAATGAGTTTCGCGGCATTCCGACTTCGATGCCCCGGTTGCCGAAATTCAGTTCCCTTTGAATTTCGGGTGATCCCTCTTGAGCATGTATGCTTCTGCTACTTGTTCTACATCACACTTCCTTCCGCAAACATCGAAATGCTTTGACTCCGTCAGTTTCGCGGCATTCCGCCTTCGATGCCCCGGTTGCCGAAATTCAGTTGCCTTTGAATTTCGGGTGATCCCTCTTGAGCATGTATGCTTCTGCTACTTGTTCTACACCACACTTCCTCCCGCAAGGGGCGTAACGCTTTGACTCGATGAGTTTCGCGGCATTCCGACTTCGATGACCCGGTTGCCGCAATTTACTTGCCTTGAAATATCGGGTGATCCCTCTTGAGCATGTATGCTTCTGCTACTTGTTCTACAGCACACTTCCTTCCTCAAACCGCGAAACGCTTTAACTCGGTGAGTTTCGAGGCATTCCGACTTTGATGCCCCGGTTTCCGAAAATTACTTGCCTTGAATTTCGGGTGATCCCTCTTGAGCATGTATGCTTCTGCTACATGTTCTACATCACACTTCCTTCCTCAAACCGCGAAACGCTTTAACTCGGTGAGTTTCGCGGCATTCCGACTTCGATGCCCCGGTTGCCGAAATTCAGTTGCCTTTGAATTTCGGGTGATCCCTCTTGAGCATGTATGCTTCTGCTACTTGTTCTACATCAGACTTCTTCCGCAAACGGCGAAACGCTTTGACTCGGTGAGTTTCGCGGCATTCCGACTTCGATGCCCCGGTTGCCGAAATTCAGTTGCCTTTGAATTTCGGGTGATCCCTCTTGAGCATGTATGCTTCTGCTACTTGTTCTACATCACACTTCCTTCCGCAAACGGCGAAACGCTTTGACTCGGTGAGTTTCGCGGCATTCCGACTTCGATGCCCCGGTTGCCGAAATTCAGTTGCCTTTGAATTTCGGGTGATCCCTCTTGAGCATGTATGCTTCTGCTACTTGTTCTACATCACACTTCCTTCCGCAAACGGCGAAACGCTTTGACTCGGTGAGTTTCGCGGCATTCCGACTTCGATGCCCCGGTTGCCGAAATTCAGTTGCCTTTGAATTTCGGGTGATCCCTCTTGAGCATGTATGCTTCTGCTACTTGTTCTACATCACACTTCCTTCCGCAAACGGCGAAACGCTTTGACTCGGTGAGTTTCGCGGCATTCCGACTTCGATGCCCCGGTTGCCGAAATTCAGTTGCCTTTGAATTTCGGGTGATCCCTCTTGAGCATGTATGCTTCTGCTACTTGTTCTACATCACACTTCCTTCCGCAAACGGCGAAACGCTTTGACTCGGTGAGTTTCGCGGCATTCCGACTTCGATGCCCCGGTTGCCGAAATTCAGTTGCCTTTGAATTTCGGGTGATCCCTCTTGAGCATGTATGCTTCTGCTACTTGTTCTACATCACACTTCCTTCCGCAAACGGCGAAACGCTTTGACTCGGTGAGTTTCGCGGCATTCCGACTTCGATGCCCCGGTTGCCGAAATTCAGTTGCCTTTGAATTTCGGGTGATCCCTCTTGAGCATGTATGCTTCTGCTACTTGTTCTACATCAGACTTCTTCCGCAAACGGCGAAACGCTTTGACTCGGTGAGTTTCGCGGCATTCCGACTTCGATGCCCCGGTTGCCGAAATTCAGTTGCCTTTGAATTTCGGGTGATCCCTCTTGAGCATGTATGCTTCTGCTACTTGTTCTACATCACACTTCCTTCCGCAAACGGCGAAACGCTTTGACTCGGTGAGTTTCGCGGCATTCCGACTTCGATGCCCCGGTTGCCGAAATTCAGTTGCCTTTGAATTTCGGGTGATCCCTCTTGAGCATGTATGCTTCTGCTACTTGTTCTACATCACACTTCCTTCCGCAAACGGCGAAACGCTTTGACTCGGTGAGTTTCGCGGCATTCCGACTTCGATGCCCCGGTTGCCGAAATTCAGTTGCCTTTGAATTTCGGGTGATCCCTCTTGAGCATGTATGCTTCTGCTACTTGTTCTACATCACACTTCCTTCCGCAAACGGCGAAACGCTTTGACTCGGTGAGTTTCGCGGCATTCCGACTTCGATGCCCCGGTTGCCGAAATTCAGTTGCCTTTGAATTTCGGGTGATCCCTCTTGAGCATGTATGCTTCTGCTACTTGTTCTACATCACACTTCCTTCCGCAAACGGCGAAACGCTTTGACTCGGTGAGTTTCGCGGCATTCCGACTTCGATGCCCCGGTTGCCGAAATTCAGTTGCCTTTGAATTTCGGGTGATCCCTCTTGAGCATGTATGCTTCTGCTACTTGTTCTACATCAGACTTCTTCCGCAAACGGCGAAACGCTTTGACTCGGTGAGTTTCGCGGCATTCCGACTTCGATGCCCCGGTTGCCGAAATTCAGTTGCCTTTGAATTTCGGGTGATCCCTCTTGAGCATGTATGCTTCTGCTACTTGTTCTACATCACACTTCCTTCCGCAAACGGCGAAACGCTTTGACTCGGTGAGTTTCGCGGCATTCCGACTTCGATGCCCCGGTTGCCGAAATTCAGTTGCCTTTGAATTTCGGGTGATCCCTCTTGAGCATGTATGCTTCTGCTACTTGTTCTACATCACACTTCCTTCCGCAAACGGCGAAACGCTTTGACTCGGTGAGTTTCGCGGCATTCCGACTTCGATGCCCCGGTTGCCGAAATTCAGTTGCCTTTGAATTTCGGGTGATCCCTCTTGAGCATGTATGCTTCTGCTACTTGTTCTACATCACACTTCCTTCCGCAAACGGCGAAACGCTTTGACTCGGTGAGTTTCGCGGCATTCCGACTTCGATGCCCCGGTTGCCGAAATTCAGTTGCCTTTGAATTTCGGGTGATCCCTCTTGAGCATGTATGCTTCTGCTACTTGTTCTACATCACACTTCTTCCGCAAACGGCGAAACGCTTTGACTCGGTGAGTTTCGCGGCATTCCGACTTCGATGCCCCGGTTGCCGAAATTCAGTTGCCTTTGAATTTCGGGTGATCCCTCTTGAGCATGTATGCTTCTGCTACTTGTTCTACATCAGACTTCTTCCGCAAACGGCGAAACGCTTTGACTCGGTGAGTTTCGCGGCATTCCGACTTCGATGCCCCGGTTGCCGAAATTCAGTTGCCTTTGAATTTCGGGTGATCCCTCTTGAGCATGTATGCTTCTGCTACTTGTTCTACATCACACTTCCTTCCGCAAACGGCGAAACGCTTTGACTCGGTGAGTTTCGCGGCATTCCGACTTCGATGCCCCGGTTGCCGAAATTCAGTTGCCTTTGAATTTCGGGTGATCCCTCTTGAGCATGTATGCTTCTGCTACTTGTTCTACATCACACTTCCTTCCGCAAACGGCGAAACGCTTTGACTCGGTGAGTTTCGCGGCATTCCGACTTCGATGCCCCGGTTGCCGAAATTCAGTTGCCTTTGAATTTCGGGTGATCCCTCTTGAGCATGTATGCTTCTGCTACTTGTTCTACATCACACTTCCTTCCGCAAACGGCGAAACGCTTTGACTCGGTGAGTTTCGCGGCATTCCGACTTCGATGCCCCGGTTGCCGAAATTCAGTTGCCTTTGAATTTCGGGTGATCCCTCTTGAGCATGTATGCTTCTGCTACTTGTTCTACATCACACTTCCTTCCGCAAACGGCGAAACGCTTTGACTCGGTGAGTTTCGCGGCATTCCGACTTCGATGCCCCGGTTGCCGAAATTCAGTTGCCTTTGAATTTCGGGTGATCCCTCTTGAGCATGTATGCTTCTGCTACTTGTTCTACATCACACTTCCTTCCGCAAACGGCGAAACGCTTTGACTCGGTGAGTTTCGCGGCATTCCGACTTCGATGCCCCGGTTGCCGAAATTCAGTTGCCTTTGAATTTCGGGTGATCCCTCTTGAGCATGTATGCTTCTGCTACTTGTTCTACATCACACTTCCTTCCGCAAACGGCGAAACGCTTTGACTCGGTGAGTTTCGCGGCATTCCGACTTCGATGCCCCGGTTGCCGAAATTCAGTTGCCTTTGAATTTCGGGTGATCCCTCTTGAGCATGTATGCTTCTGCTACTTGTTCTACATCACACTTCCTTCCGCAAACGGCGAAACGCTTTGACTCGGTGAGTTTCGCGGCATTCCGACTTCGATGCCCCGGTTGCCGAAATTCAGTTGCCTTTGAATTTCGGGTGATCCCTCTTGAGCATGTATGCTTCTGCTACTTGTTCTACATCAGACTTCTTCCGCAAACGGCGAAACGCTTTGACTCGGTGAGTTTCGCGGCATTCCGACTTCGATGCCCCGGTTGCCGAAATTCAGTTGCCTTTGAATTTCGGGTGATCCCTCTTGAGCATGTATGCTTCTGCTACTTGTTCTACATCACACTTCCTTCCGCAAACGGCGAAACGCTTTGACTCGGTGAGTTTCGCGGCATTCCGACTTCGATGCCCCGGTTGCCGAAATTCAGTTGCCTTTGAATTTCGGGTGATCCCTCTTGAGCATGTATGCTTCTGCTACTTGTTCTACATCACACTTCCTTCCGCAAACGGCGAAACGCTTTGACTCGGTGAGTTTCGCGGCATTCCGACTTCGATGCCCCGGTTGCCGAAATTCAGTTGCCTTTGAATTTCGGGTGATCCCTCTTGAGCATGTATGCTTCTGCTACTTGTTCTACATCACACTTCCTTCCGCAAACGGCGAAACGCTTTGACTCGGTGAGTTTCGCGGCATTCCGACTTCGATGCCCCGGTTGCCGAAATTCAGTTGCCTTTGAATTTCGGGTGATCCCTCTTGAGCATGTATGCTTCTGCTACTTGTTCTACATCACACTTCCTTCCGCAAACGGCGAAACGCTTTGACTCGGTGAGTTTCGCGGCATTCCGACTTCGATGCCCCGGTTGCCGAAATTCAGTTGCCTTTGAATTTCGGGTGATCCCTCTTGAGCATGTATGCTTCTGCTACTTGTTCTACATCACACTTCCTTCCGCAAACGGCGAAACGCTTTGACTCGGTGAGTTTCGCGGCATTCCGACTTCGATGCCCCGGTTGCCGAAATTCAGTTGCCTTTGAATTTCGGGTGATCCCTCTTGAGCATGTATGCTTCTGCTACTTGTTCTACATCACACTTCTTCCGCAAACGGCGAAACGCTTTGACTCGGTGAGTTTCGCGGCATTCCGACTTCGATGCCCCGGTTGCCGAAATTCAGTTGCCTTTGAATTTCGGGTGATCCCTCTTGAGCATGTATGCTTCTGCTACTTGTTCTACATCACACTTCCTTCCGCAAACGGCGAAACGCTTTGACTCGGTGAGTTTCGCGGCATTCCGACTTCGATGCCCCGGTTGCCGAAATTCAGTTGCCTTTGAATTTCGGGTGATCCCTCTTGAGCATGTATGCTTCTGCTACTTGTTCTACATCACACTTCCTTCCGCAAACGGCGAAACGCTTTGACTCGGTGAGTTTCGCGGCATTCCGACTTCGATGCCCCGGTTGCCGAAATTCAGTTGCCTTTGAATTTCGGGTGATCCCTCTTGAGCATGTATGCTTCTGCTACTTGTTCTACATCACACTTCCTTCCGCAAACGGCGAAACGCTTTGACTCGGTGAGTTTCGCGGCATTCCGACTTCGATGCCCCGGTTGCCGAAATTCAGTTGCCTTTGAATTTCGGGTGATCCCTCTTGAGCATGTATGCTTCTGCTACTTGTTCTACATCACACTTCCTTCCGCAAACGGCGAAACGCTTTGACTCGGTGAGTTTCGCGGCATTCCGACTTCGATGCCCCGGTTGCCGAAATTCAGTTGCCTTTGAATTTCGGGTGATCCCTCTTGAGCATGTATGCTTCTGCTACTTGTTCTACATCACACTTCCTTCCGCAAACGGCGAAACGCTTTGACTCGGTGAGTTTCGCGGCATTCCGACTTCGATGCCCCGGTTGCCGAAATTCAGTTGCCTTTGAATTTCGGGTGATCCCTCTTGAGCATGTATGCTTCTGCTACTTGTTCTACATCAGACTTCTTCCGCAAACGGCGAAACGCTTTGACTCGGTGAGTTTCGCGGCATTCCGACTTCGATGCCCCGGTTGCCGAAATTCAGTTGCCTTTGAATTTCGGGTGATCCCTCTTGAGCATGTATGCTTCTGCTACTTGTTCTACATCACACTTCCTTCCGCAAACGGCGAAACGCTTTGACTCGGTGAGTTTCGCGGCATTCCGACTTCGATGCCCCGGTTGCCGAAATTCAGTTGCCTTTGAATTTCGGGTGATCCCTCTTGAGCATGTATGCTTCTGCTACTTGTTCTACATCACACTTCCTTCCGCAAACGGCGAAACGCTTTGACTCGGTGAGTTTCGCGGCATTCCGACTTCGATGCCCCGGTTGCCGAAATTCAGTTGCCTTTGAATTTCGGGTGATCCCTCTTGAGCATGTATGCTTCTGCTACTTGTTCTACATCACACTTCCTTCCGCAAACGGCGAAACGCTTTGACTCGGTGAGTTTCGCGGCATTCCGACTTCGATGCCCCGGTTGCCGAAATTCAGTTGCCTTTGAATTTCGGGTGATCCCTCTTGAGCATGTATGCTTCTGCTACTTGTTCTACATCACACTTCCTTCCGCAAACGGCGAAACGCTTTGACTCGGTGAGTTTCGCGGCATTCCGACTTCGATGCCCCGGTTGCCGAAATTCAGTTGCCTTTGAATTTCGGGTGATCCCTCTTGAGCATGTATGCTTCTGCTACTTGTTCTACATCAGACTTCTTCCGCAAACGGCGAAACGCTTTGACTCGGTGAGTTTCGCGGCATTCCGACTTCGATGCCCCGGTTGCCGAAATTCAGTTGCCTTTGAATTTCGGGTGATCCCTCTTGAGCATGTATGCTTCTGCTACTTGTTCTACATCACACTTCCTTCCGCAAACGGCGAAACGCTTTGACTCGGTGAGTTTCGCGGCATTCCGACTTCGATGCCCCGGTTGCCGAAATTCAGTTGCCTTTGAATTTCGGGTGATCCCTCTTGAGCATGTATGCTTCTGCTACTTGTTCTACATCACACTTCCTTCCGCAAACGGCGAAACGCTTTGACTCGGTGAGTTTCGCGGCATTCCGACTTCGATGCCCCGGTTGCCGAAATTCAGTTGCCTTTGAATTTCGGGTGATCCCTCTTGAGCATGTATGCTTCTGCTACTTGTTCTACATCACACTTCCTTCCGCAAACGGCGAAACGCTTTGACTCGGTGAGTTTCGCGGCATTCCGACTTCGATGCCCCGGTTGCCGAAATTCAGTTGCCTTTGAATTTCGGGTGATCCCTCTTGAGCATGTATGCTTCTGCTACTTGTTCTACATCACACTTCTTCCGCAAACGGCGAAACGCTTTGACTCGGTGAGTTTCGCGGCATTCCGACTTCGATGCCCCGGTTGCCGAAATTCAGTTGCCTTTGAATTTCGGGTGATCCCTCTTGAGCATGTATGCTTCTGCTACTTGTTCTACATCAGACTTCTTCCGCAAACGGCGAAACGCTTTGACTCGGTGAGTTTCGCGGCATTCCGACTTCGATGCCCCGGTTGCCGAAATTCAGTTGCCTTTGAATTTCGGGTGATCCCTCTTGAGCATGTATGCTTCTGCTACTTGTTCTACATCACACTTCCTTCCGCAAACGGCGAAACGCTTTGACTCGGTGAGTTTCGCGGCATTCCGACTTCGATGCCCCGGTTGCCGAAATTCAGTTGCCTTTGAATTTCGGGTGATCCCTCTTGAGCATGTATGCTTCTGCTACTTGTTCTACATCACACTTCCTTCCGCAAACGGCGAAACGCTTTGACTCGGTGAGTTTCGCGGCATTCCGACTTCGATGCCCCGGTTGCCGAAATTCAGTTGCCTTTGAATTTCGGGTGATCCCTCTTGAGCATGTATGCTTCTGCTACTTGTTCTACATCACACTTCCTTCCGCAAACGGCGAAACGCTTTGACTCGGTGAGTTTCGCGGCATTCCGACTTCGATGCCCCGGTTGCCGAAATTCAGTTGCCTTTGAATTTCGGGTGATCCCTCTTGAGCATGTATGCTTCTGCTACTTGTTCTACATCACACTTCCTTCCGCAAACGGCGAAACGCTTTGACTCGGTGAGTTTCGCGGCATTCCGACTTCGATGCCCCGGTTGCCGAAATTCAGTTGCCTTTGAATTTCGGGTGATCCCTCTTGAGCATGTATGCTTCTGCTACTTGTTCTACATCAGACTTCTTCCGCAAACGGCGAAACGCTTTGACTCGGTGAGTTTCGCGGCATTCCGACTTCGATGCCCCGGTTGCCGAAATTCAGTTGCCTTTGAATTTCGGGTGATCCCTCTTGAGCATGTATGCTTCTGCTACTTGTTCTACATCACACTTCTTCCGCAAACGGCGAAACGCTTTGACTCGGTGAGTTTCGCGGCATTCCGACTTCGATGCCCCGGTTGCCGAAATTCAGTTGCCTTTGAATTTCGGGTGATCCCTCTTGAGCATGTATGCTTCTGCTACTTGTTCTACATCACACTTCCTTCCGCAAACGGCGAAACGCTTTGACTCGGTGAGTTTCGCGGCATTCCGACTTCGATGCCCCGGTTGCCGAAATTCAGTTGCCTTTGAATTTCGGGTGATCCCTCTTGAGCATGTATGCTTCTGCTACTTGTTCTACATCACACTTCTTCCGCAAACGGCGAAACGCTTTGACTCGGTGAGTTTCGCGGCATTCCGACTTCGATGCCCCGGTTGCCGAAATTCAGTTGCCTTTGAATTTCGGGTGATCCCTCTTGAGCATGTATGCTTCTGCTACTTGTTCTACATCAGACTTCTTCCGCAAACGGCGAAACGCTTTGACTCGGTGAGTTTCGCGGCATTCCGACTTCGATGCCCCGGTTGCCGAAATTCAGTTGCCTTTGAATTTCGGGTGATCCCTCTTGAGCATGTATGCTTCTGCTACTTGTTCTACATCACACTTCCTTCCGCAAACGGCGAAACGCTTTGACTCGGTGAGTTTCGCGGCATTCCGACTTCGATGCCCCGGTTGCCGAAATTCAGTTGCCTTTGAATTTCGGGTGATCCCTCTTGAGCATGTATGCTTCTGCTACTTGTTCTACATCACACTTCCTTCCGCAAACGGCGAAACGCTTTGACTCGGTGAGTTTCGCGGCATTCCGACTTCGATGCCCCGGTTGCCGAAATTCAGTTGCCTTTGAATTTCGGGTGATCCCTCTTGAGCATGTATGCTTCTGCTACTTGTTCTACATCACACTTCCTTCCGCAAACGGCGAAACGCTTTGACTCGGTGAGTTTCGCGGCATTCCGACTTCGATGCCCCGGTTGCCGAAATTCAGTTGCCTTTGAATTTCGGGTGATCCCTCTTGAGCATGTATGCTTCTGCTACTTGTTCTACATCACACTTCCTTCCGCAAACGGCGAAACGCTTTGACTCGGTGAGTTTCGCGGCATTCCGACTTCGATGCCCCGGTTGCCGAAATTCAGTTGCCTTTGAATTTCGGGTGATCCCTCTTGAGCATGTATGCTTCTGCTACTTGTTCTACATCACACTTCCTTCCGCAAACGGCGAAACGCTTTGACTCGGTGAGTTTCGCGGCATTCCGACTTCGATGCCCCGGTTGCCGAAATTCAGTTGCCTTTGAATTTCGGGTGATCCCTCTTGAGCATGTATGCTTCTGCTACTTGTTCTACATCACACTTCTTCCGCAAACGGCGAAACGCTTTGACTCGGTGAGTTTCGCGGCATTCCGACTTCGATGCCCCGGTTGCCGAAATTCAGTTGCCTTTGAATTTCGGGTGATCCCTCTTGAGCATGTATGCTTCTGCTACTTGTTCTACATCACACTTCCTTCCGCAAACGGCGAAACGCTTTGACTCGGTGAGTTTCGCGGCATTCCGACTTCGATGCCCCGGTTGCCGAAATTCAGTTGCCTTTGAATTTCGGGTGATCCCTCTTGAGCATGTATGCTTCTGCTACTTGTTCTACATCAGACTTCTTCCGCAAACGGCGAAACGCTTTGACTCGGTGAGTTTCGCGGCATTCCGACTTCGATGCCCGGTTGCCGAAATTCAGTTGCCTTTGAATTTCGGGTGATCCCTCTTGAGCATGTATGCTTCTGCTACTTGTTCTACATCAGACTTCTTCCGCAAACGGCGAAACGCTTTGACTCGGTGAGTTTCGCGGCATTCCGACTTCGATGCCCCGGTTGCCGAAATTCAGTTGCCTTTGAATTTCGGGTGATCCCTCTTGAGCATGTATGCTTCTGCTACTTGTTCTACATCACACTTCCTTCCGCAAACGGCGAAACGCTTTGACTCGGTGAGTTTCGCGGCATTCCGACTTCGATGCCCCGGTTGCCGAAATTCAGTTGCCTTTGAATTTCGGGTGATCCCTCTTGAGCATGTATGCTTCTGCTACTTGTTCTACATCACACTTCCTTCCGCAAACGGCGAAACGCTTTGACTCGGTGAGTTTCGCGGCATTCCGACTTCGATGCCCCGGTTGCCGAAATTCAGTTGCCTTTGAATTTCGGGTGATCCCTCTTGAGCATGTATGCTTCTGCTACTTGTTCTACATCACACTTCCTTCCGCAAACGGCGAAACGCTTTGACTCGGTGAGTTTCGCGGCATTCCGACTTCGATGCCCCGGTTGCCGAAATTCAGTTGCCTTTGAATTTCGGGTGATCCCTCTTGAGCATGTATGCTTCTGCTACTTGTTCTACATCAGACTTCTTCCGCAAACGGCGAAACGCTTTGACTCGGTGAGTTTCGCGGCATTCCGACTTCGATGCCCCGGTTGCCGAAATTCAGTTGCCTTTGAATTTCGGGTGATCCCTCTTGAGCATGTATGCTTCTGCTACTTGTTCTACATCACACTTCCTTCCGCAAACGGCGAAACGCTTTGACTCGGTGAGTTTCGCGGCATTCCGACTTCGATGCCCCGGTTGCCGAAATTCAGTTGCCTTTGAATTTCGGGTGATCCCTCTTGAGCATGTATGCTTCTGCTACTTGTTCTACATCACACTTCTTCCGCAAACGGCGAAACGCTTTGACTCGGTGAGTTTCGCGGCATTCCGACTTCGATGCCCCGGTTGCCGAAATTCAGTTGCCTTTGAATTTCGGGTGATCCCTCTTGAGCATGTATGCTTCTGCTACTTGTTCTACATCACACTTCCTTCCGCAAACGGCGAAACGCTTTGACTCGGTGAGTTTCGCGGCATTCCGACTTCGATGCCCCGGTTGCCGAAATTCAGTTGCCTTTGAATTTCGGGTGATCCCTCTTGAGCATGTATGCTTCTGCTACTTGTTCTACATCACACTTCCTTCCGCAAACGGCGAAACGCTTTGACTCGGTGAGTTTCGCGGCATTCCGACTTCGATGCCCCGGTTGCCGAAATTCAGTTGCCTTTGAATTTCGGGTGATCCCTCTTGAGCATGTATGCTTCTGCTACTTGTTCTACATCACACTTCTTCCGCAAACGGCGAAACGCTTTGACTCGGTGAGTTTCGCGGCATTCCGACTTCGATGCCCCGGTTGCCGAAATTCAGTTGCCTTTGAATTTCGGGTGATCCCTCTTGAGCATGTATGCTTCTGCTACTTGTTCTACATCAGACTTTCTTCCGCAAACGGCGAAACGCTTTGACTCGGTGAGTTTCGCGGCATTCCGACTTCGATGCCCCGGTTGCCGAAATTCAGTTGCCTTTGAATTTCGGGTGATCCCTCTTGAGCATGTATGCTTCTGCTACTTGTTCTACATCACACTTCCTTCCGCAAACGGCGAAACGCTTTGACTCGGTGAGTTTCGCGGCATTCCGACTTCGATGCCCCGGTTGCCGAAATTCAGTTGCCTTTGAATTTCGGGTGATCCCTCTTGAGCATGTATGCTTCTGCTACTTGTTCTACATCAGACTTCTTCCGCAAACGGCGAAACGCTTTGACTCGGTGAGTTTCGCGGCATTCCGACTTCGATGCCCCGGTTGCCGAAATTCAGTTGCCTTTGAATTTCGGGTGATCCCTCTTGAGCATGTATGCTTCTGCTACTTGTTCTACATCACACTTTCTTCCGCAAACGGCGAAACGCTTTGACTCGGTGAGTTTCGCGGCATTCCGACTTCGATGCCCCGGTTGCCGAAATTCAGTTGCCTTTGAATTTCGGGTGATCCCTCTTGAGCATGTATGCTTCTGCTACTTGTTCTACATCACACTTCCTTCCGCAAACGGCGAAACGCTTTGACTCGGTGAGTTTCGCGGCATTCCGACTTCGATGCCCCGGTTGCCGAAATTCAGTTGCCTTTGAATTTCGGGTGATCCCTCTTGAGCATGTATGCTTCTGCTACTTGTTCTACATCACACTTCCTTCCGCAAACGGCGAAACGCTTTGACTCGGTGAGTTTCGCGGCATTCCGACTTCGATGCCCCGGTTGCCGAAATTCAGTTGCCTTTGAATTTCGGGTGATCCCTCTTGAGCATGTATGCTTCTGCTACTTGTTCTACATCACACTTCCTTCCGCAAACGGCGAAACGCTTTGACTCGGTGAGTTTCGCGGCATTCCGACTTCGATGCCCGGTTGCCGAAATTCAGTTGCCTTTGAATTTCGGGTGATCCCTCTTGAGCATGTATGCTTCTGCTACTTGTTCTACATCACACTTCCTTCCGCAAACGGCGAAACGCTTTGACTCGGTGAGTTTCGCGGCATTCCGACTTCGATGCCCCGGTTGCCGAAATTCAGTTGCCTTTGAATTTCGGGTGATCCCTCTTGAGCATGTATGCTTCTGCTACTTGTTCTACATCAGACTTCTTCCGCAAACGGCGAAACGCTTTGACTCGGTGAGTTTCGCGGCATTCCGACTTCGATGCCCCGGTTGCCGAAATTCAGTTGCCTTTGAATTTCGGGTGATCCCTCTTGAGCATGTATGCTTCTGCTACTTGTTCTACATCACACTTTCTTCCGCAAACGGCGAAACGCTTTGACTCGGTGAGTTTCGCGGCATTCCGACTTCGATGCCCCGGTTGCCGAAATTCAGTTGCCTTTGAATTTCGGGTGATCCCTCTTGAGCATGTATGCTTCTGCTACTTGTTCTACATCACACTTCCTTCCGCAAACGGCGAAACGCTTTGACTCGGTGAGTTTCGCGGCATTCCGACTTCGATGCCCCGGTTGCCGAAATTCAGTTGCCTTTGAATTTCGGGTGATCCCTCTTGAGCATGTATGCTTCTGCTACTTGTTCTACATCACACTTCCTTCCGCAAACGGCGAAACGCTTTGACTCGGTGAGTTTCGCGGCATTCCGACTTCGATGCCCCGGTTGCCGAAATTCAGTTGCCTTTGAATTTCGGGTGATCCCTCTTGAGCATGTATGCTTCTGCTACTTGTTCTACATCACACTTCCTTCCGCAAACGGCGAAACGCTTTGACTCGGTGAGTTTCGCGGCATTCCGACTTCGATGCCCCGGTTGCCGAAATTCAGTTGCCTTTGAATTTCGGGTGATCCCTCTTGAGCATGTATGCTTCTGCTACTTGTTCTACATCACACTTCTTCCGCAAACGGCGAAACGCTTTGACTCGGTGAGTTTCGCGGCATTCCGACTTCGATGCCCCGGTTGCCGAAATTCAGTTGCCTTTGAATTTCGGGTGATCCCTCTTGAGCATGTATGCTTCTGCTACTTGTTCTACATCACACTTCTTCCGCAAACGGCGAAACGCTTTGACTCGGTGAGTTTCGCGGCATTCCGACTTCGATGCCCCGGTTGCCGAAATTCAGTTGCCTTTGAATTTCGGGTGATCCCTCTTGAGCATGTATGCTTCTGCTACTTGTTCTACATCACACTTCCTTCCGCAAACGGCGAAACGCTTTGACTCGGTGAGTTTCGCGGCATTCCGACTTCGATGCCCCGGTTGCCGAAATTCAGTTGCCTTTGAATTTCGGGTGATCCCTCTTGAGCATGTATGCTTCTGCTACTTGTTCTACATCACACTTCCTTCCGCAAACGGCGAAACGCTTTGACTCGGTGAGTTTCGCGGCATTCCGACTTCGATGCCCCGGTTGCCGAAATTCAGTTGCCTTTGAATTTCGGGTGATCCCTCTTGAGCATGTATGCTTCTGCTACTTGTTCTACATCACACTTCCTTCCGCAAACGGCGAAACGCTTTGACTCGGTGAGTTTCGCGGCATTCCGACTTCGATGCCCCGGTTGCCGAAATTCAGTTGCCTTTGAATTTCGGGTGATCCCTCTTGAGCATGTATGCTTCTGCTACTTGTTCTACATCAGACTTCTTCCGCAAACGGCGAAACGCTTTGACTCGGTGAGTTTCGCGGCATTCCGACTTCGATGCCCCGGTTGCCGAAATTCAGTTGCCTTTGAATTTCGGGTGATCCCTCTTGAGCATGTATGCTTCTGCTACTTGTTCTACATCACACTTTCTTCCGCAAACGGCGAAACGCTTTGACTCGGTGAGTTTCGCGGCATTCCGACTTCGATGCCCCGGTTGCCGAAATTCAGTTGCCTTTGAATTTCGGGTGATCCCTCTTGAGCATGTATGCTTCTGCTACTTGTTCTACATCACACTTCCTTCCGCAAACGGCGAAACGCTTTGACTCGGTGAGTTTCGCGGCATTCCGACTTCGATGCCCCGGTTGCCGAAATTCAGTTGCCTTTGAATTTCGGGTGATCCCTCTTGAGCATGTATGCTTCTGCTACTTGTTCTACATCACACTTCCTTCCGCAAACGGCGAAACGCTTTGACTCGGTGAGTTTCGCGGCATTCCGACTTCGATGCCCCGGTTGCCGAAATTCAGTTGCCTTTGAATTTCGGGTGATCCCTCTTGAGCATGTATGCTTCTGCTACTTGTTCTACATCACACTTCCTTCCGCAAACGGCGAAACGCTTTGACTCGGTGAGTTTCGCGGCATTCCGACTTCGATGCCCCGGTTGCCGAAATTCAGTTGCCTTTGAATTTCGGGTGATCCCTCTTGAGCATGTATGCTTCTGCTACTTGTTCTACATCACACTTCCTTCCGCAAACGGCGAAACGCTTTGACTCGGTGAGTTTCGCGGCATTCCGACTTCGATGCCCCGGTTGCCGAAATTCAGTTGCCTTTGAATTTCGGGTGATCCCTCTTGAGCATGTATGCTTCTGCTACTTGTTCTACATCACACTTCCTTCCGCAAACGGCGAAACGCTTTGACTCGGTGAGTTTCGCGGCATTCCGACTTCGATGCCCCGGTTGCCGAAATTCAGTTGCCTTTGAATTTCGGGTGATCCCTCTTGAGCATGTATGCTTCTGCTACTTGTTCTACATCACACTTCCTTCCGCAAACGGCGAAACGCTTTGACTCGGTGAGTTTCGCGGCATTCCGACTTCGATGCCCCGGTTGCCGAAATTCAGTTGCCTTTGAATTTCGGGTGATCCCTCTTGAGCATGTATGCTTCTGCTACTTGTTCTACATCACACTTCCTTCCGCAAACGGCGAAACGCTTTGACTCGGTGAGTTTCGCGGCATTCCGACTTCGATGCCCCGGTTGCCGAAATTCAGTTGCCTTTGAATTTCGGGTGATCCCTCTTGAGCATGTATGCTTCTGCTACTTGTTCTACATCACACTTCTTCCGCAAACGGCGAAACGCTTTGACTCGGTGAGTTTCGCGGCATTCCGACTTCGATGCCCCGGTTGCCGAAATTCAGTTGCCTTTGAATTTCGGGTGATCCCTCTTGAGCATGTATGCTTCTGCTACTTGTTCTACATCACACTTCCTTCCGCAAACGGCGAAACGCTTTGACTCGGTGAGTTTCGCGGCATTCCGACTTCGATGCCCCGGTTGCCGAAATTCAGTTGCCTTTGAATTTCGGGTGATCCCTCTTGAGCATGTATGCTTCTGCTACTTGTTCTACATCACACTTCCTTCCGCAAACGGCGAAACGCTTTGACTCGGTGAGTTTCGCGGCATTCCGACTTCGATGCCCCGGTTGCCGAAATTCAGTTGCCTTTGAATTTCGGGTGATCCCTCTTGAGCATGTATGCTTCTGCTACTTGTTCTACATCACACTTCTTCCGCAAACGGCGAAACGCTTTGACTCGGTGAGTTTCGCGGCATTCCGACTTCGATGCCCCGGTTGCCGAAATTCAGTTGCCTTTGAATTTCGGGTGATCCCTCTTGAGCATGTATGCTTCTGCTACTTGTTCTACATCACACTTCTTCCGCAAACGGCGAAACGCTTTGACTCGGTGAGTTTCGCGGCATTCCGACTTCGATGCCCCGGTTGCCGAAATTCAGTTGCCTTTGAATTTCGGGTGATCCCTCTTGAGCATGTATGCTTCTGCTACTTGTTCTACATCACACTTCCTTCCGCAAACGGCGAAACGCTTTGACTCGGTGAGTTTCGCGGCATTCCGACTTCGATGCCCCGGTTGCCGAAATTCAGTTGCCTTTGAATTTCGGGTGATCCCTCTTGAGCATGTATGCTTCTGCTACTTGTTCTACATCACACTTCCTTCCGCAAACGGCGAAACGCTTTGACTCGGTGAGTTTCGCGGCATTCCGACTTCGATGCCCCGGTTGCCGAAATTCAGTTGCCTTTGAATTTCGGGTGATCCCTCTTGAGCATGTATGCTTCTGCTACTTGTTCTACATCACACTTCCTTCCGCAAACATCGAAATGCTTTGACCTCCGTCCGTTTCGCGGCATTCCAAACTTCGATGCCCCGGTTGCCGAAATTCAGTTTGCCTTTGAATTTCGGGTAGATCCCTCTTGAGCATGGTATGCTTTCTGCTACTTGTTCTTACATCATACTATCCCTTCGCAAAGGGCGTAACGCTTTGACTCGATGAGTTTTGCGGCATTCCGCCTTCGAATGACCCGGTTGCCGCAATTTACTTGCCTTTGAATTTAGGGTGATCCCTATTGAGCATGTATGCTTCTGCTACATGTTCTACCACCACACTTCCTTCCGCAAAGGGCGTAACGCTTTGACTCGATGAGTTTCGCGGCATTCCGACTTCGATGACCCGGTTGCCGCAATTCACTTGCCTTGGAATTTCGGGTGATACCTCTTGAGCATGTAAGCTTCTTGTTACTTGTTCTACATCAGAAATAGCAATGGCGAAATGCTTTTAGACTCGGGTGAGTTTCGCGGCCATTCCGACTTCGGATGCCCCGGTTGCCGAAATTCAGGGGCCTTATGAATTTGGTGTGCTCACTATTGAGCATGTATGCTTGATACTCCTTGTTCTACATCACACTTCCTTCCTTAAACAGCGAAACGCTTTGACTCGGTGAGTTTTCCTGCGGCATTCCGACTTCGATGCCCCCGGGTTGCCGAAATTCAGTTTGCCTTCTGAATTTCGGGTGATCCCTCTTGAGCATGTATGCTTCTGCTACTTGTTCTACACCACAACTTCCTTCCGCAAAGGGCGAAACGCTTTGACTCGGTGAGTTTCGCGGCATTCCGACTTCGATGCCCCGGTTGCCGAAATTTAGTTGCCTTTGAATTTCGGGTGATCCCTCTTGAGCATGTATGCTTCTGCTACTTGTTCTACCCACACTTCCTTTAGCAAACGGCGAAACGCTTTGACTCGGTGAGTTTCGCGGCATTCGGACTTGGATGCCCCGGTTGCCGAAATTCAGTTGCCTTTGAATTTCGGGTGATCCCTCTTGGGCATGTATGGTTCTGCTACTTGTTCTACATCAAACTTTATCCGCTAATGGCCAAACGCTTTGAATCGGTGAGTTTCGTGGCATTCCGACTTCGATGCCCTGGTTGCCGAAATTCAGTTGCCTTTGAATTTCGGGTGATCCCTCTTGAGCATGTATGCTTCTGCTACTTGTTCTACATCACACTCTCTTCCGCAAACAGTGAAATGCTTTGACACGGTGAGTTTCGCGGCATTCCGACTTCGATGCGCCTTTTGCCGAAATTAAGTTGCCTTTGAATTTCGGGTGATCCCTCTTGAGCATGTATGCTTCTGCTACTTGTTCTACATCACACTTCCTTCCGCAAAGGGCGAAACGCTTTGACTCGGTGAGTTTCGCGGCATTCCGACTTCGATGCCCCGGTTGCCGAAATTCAGTTGCCTTTGAATTTCGGGTGATCCCTCTTGAGCATGTATGCTTCTGCTACTTGTTCTACATCAGACTTCCTTCCGCAAACGGCGAAACGCTTTGACTCGGTGAGTTTCGCGGCATTCCGACTTCGATGCCCCGGTTGCCGAAATTAAGTTGCCTTTGAATTTCGGGTGATCCCTCTTGAGCAATGTATGCTTCTACTACTTGTTCTACATCACACTTCCTTCCGCAAAAGGCGAAACGCTTTGACTCGGTGAGTTTCGCGGCATTCCGACTTCGATGCCCTGGTTGCCGAAATTAAGTTGCCTTTGAATTTCGGGTGATCCCTCTTGAGCATGTATGCTTCTGCTACTTGTTCTACATCACACTTCCTTCCTCAAACAGCGAAACGCTTTGACTCGGTGAGTTTCGCGGCATTCCGACTTCGATGCCCCGGTTGCCGAAATTCAGTTGCCTTTGAATTTCGGGTGATCCCTCTTGAGCATGTATGCTTCTGCTACTTGTTCTACATCACACTTCCTTCGCAAACAGCGAAACGCTTTGACTCGGTGAGTTTCGCGGCATTCCGACTTCGATGCCCCGGTTGCCGAAATTCAGTTGCCTTTGAATTTCGGGTGATCCCTCTTGAGCATGTATGCTTCTGCTACTTGTTCTACATCACACTTCCTTCCTTAAACGGCGAAACGCTTTGACTCGGTGAGTTTCGCGGCATTCCGACTTCGATGCCCCGGTTGCCGAAATTCAGTTGCCTTTGAATTTCGGGTGATCCCTCATGAGCATGTAAGCTTCTGCTACTTGTTCTACATCTCACTTCCTTCCGCAAAGGGCGAAACACTTTGACTCGGTGAGTTTTGCGGCATTCCGACTTCAATGCCCCGGTTGCCGAAATTCAGTTGCGTTTGAATTTGGGGTGAACCCTCTAGAGCATGTATGCTTCTCCTAATTGTTCTACATCTCACTTCCTTCCGCAAAGGGCGAAACACTTTGACTCGGTGAGTTTCGCGGCATTCCGACTTCGATGCCCCGGTTGCCGAAATTAAGTTGCCTTTGAATTTCGGGTGATCCCTCTTGAGCATGTATGCTTCTGCCACTTGTTCTACATCAAACCTCCTTCCTTAAACAGCGAAACGCTTTGACTCGGTGAGTTTCACGGCATTCCGACTTCGATGCCCCGGTTGCCGAAATTCAGTTGCCTTTGAATTTCGGGTGATCCCTCTTGAGCATGTATGCTTCTGGTACTTATTCTACATCAAACTTCCTTCCTTAAACAGCGAAACGCTTTGACTCGGTGAGTTTCACGGCATTCCGACTTCGATGCCCCGGTTGCCGAAATTCAGTTGCCTTTGAATTTCGGGTGATCCCTCTTGAGCATGTATGCTTCTGGTACTTATTCTACATCAAACTTCCTTCCTTAAACTGCGAAACGCTTTGACTCGGTGAGTTTCGCGGCATTCCGACTTCGATGCCCCGGTTGCCGAAATTAAGTTGCGTTTGAATTTCGGGTGATCCCTCTTGAGCATGTATGCTTCTGCTACTTGTTCTAGATCACACTTCCTTCCTTAAACAGCGAAACGCTTTGACTCGGTGAGTTTCGCGGCATTCCGACTTCGATGCCCCGGTTGCCGAAATTCAGTTGCCTTTGAATTTCGGGTGATCCCTCTTGAGCATGTATGCTTCTGCTACTTGTTCTACATCAAACTTCCTTCCGCAAACGGCGAAACGCTTTGACTCGGTGAGTTTCGCGGCATTCCGACTTCGATGCCCCGGTTGCCGAAATTAAGTTGCCTTTGAATTTCGGGTGATCCCTCTTGAGCATGTATGCTTCTGCTACTTGTTCTACATCACACTTCCTTCCTTAAACAGCGAAACGCTTTGACTCGGTGAGTTTCGCGGCATTCCAACATCGATGCCCCGGTTGCCGAAATTCAGTTGCCTTTGAATTTCGGGTGATCCCTCTTGAACATGTATGCTTCTGCTACTTGTTCTACATAACACTCTCTTCCGCAAACAGCGAAACGATTTGACTCAGTGAGTTTCGAGGCATTCCGACTTCGATGCCCCGGTTGCCGAAATTAAGTTGCCTTTGAATTTCGGGTGATCCCTCTTGAGCATGTATGCTTCTGCTACTTGTTCTACATCACACTTCCTTCCTTAAACATCGAAACGCTTTGACTCGGTGAGTTTCGCGGCATTCCGACTTCGATGCCCCGGTTGCCGAAATTAAGTTGCCTTTGAATTTCGGGTGATCCCTCTTGAGCATGTATGCTTCTGCTACTTGTTCTACATCACACTTCCTTCCTTAAACAGCGAAACGCTTTGACTCGGTGAGTTTCGCGGCATTCCGACTTCGATGCCCCGGTTGCCGAAATTAAGTTGCCTTTGAATTTCGGGTGATCCCTCTTGAGCATGTATGCTTCTGCTACTTGTTCTACATCAAACTTGCTTCCTTAAACAGCGAAACGCTTTGACTCGGTGAGTTTCGCGGCATTCCGACTTCGATGCCCCGGTTGCCGAAATTCAGTTGCCTTTGAATTTCGGGTGATCCCTCTTGAGCATGTATGCTTCTGCTACTTGTTCTACATCAAACTTCCTTCCTTAAACAGCGAAACGCTTTGACTCGGTGAGTTTCGCGGCATTCCGACTTGGATGCCCCGGTTGCCGAAATTAAGTTGCCTTTGAATTTCGGGTGATCCCTCTTGAGCATGTATGCTTCTGCTACTTGTTCTACATCACACTTCCTTCCTTAAACAGCGAAACGCTTTGACTCGGTGAGTTTCGCGGCATTCCGACTTCGATGCCCCGGTTGCCGAAATTAAGTTGCCTTTGAATTTCGGGTGATCCCTCTTGAGCATGTATGCTTCTGCTACTTGTTCTACATCACACTTCCTTCCTTAAACAGCGAAACGCTTTGACTCGGTGAGTTTCGCGGCATTCCGACTTCGATGCCCCGGTTGCCGAAATTCAGTTGCCTTTGAATTTCGGGTGATCCCTCTTGAGCATGTATGCTTCTGCTACTTGTTCTACATCACACTTCCTTCCTTAAACAGCGAAACGCTTTGACTCGGTGAGTTTCGCGGCATTCCGACTTCGATGCCCCGGTTGCCGAAATTCAGTTGCCTTTGAATTTCGGGTGATCCCTCTTGAGCATGTATGCTTCTGCTACTTGTTCTACATCACACTTCCTTCCGCAAACAGCGAAACGCTTTGACTCGGTGAGTTTCGCGGCATTCCGACTTCGATGCCCCGGTTGCCGAAATTCAGTTGCCTTTGAATTTCGGGTGATCCCTCTTGAGCATGTATGCTTCTGCTACTTGTTCTACATCACACTTCCTTCCTTAAACAGCGAAACGCTTTGACTTGGTGAGTTTCGCGGCATTCCGACTTCGATGCCCCGGTTGCCGAAATTAAGTTGCCTTTGAATTTCGGGTGATCCCTCTTGAGCATGTATGCTTCTGCTACTTGTTCTACATCACACTTCCTTCCTTAAACAGCGAAACGCTTTGACTCGGTGAGTTTCGCGGCATTCCGACTTCGATGCCCCGGTTGCCGAAATTCAGTTGCCTTTGAATTTCGGGTGATCCCTCTTGAGCATGTATGCTTCTGCTACTTGTTCTACATCACACTTCCTTCCTTAAACAGCGAAACGCTTTGACTCGGTGAGTTTCGCGGCATTCCGACTTCGATGCCCCGTTTGCCGAAATTCAGTTGCCTTTGAATTTCGGGTGATCCCTCTTGAGCATGTATGCTTCTGCTACTTGTTCTACATCACACTTCCTTCCTTAAACAGCGAAACGCTTTGACTCGGTGAGTTTCGCGGCATTCCGACTTCGATGCCCCGGTTGCCGAAATTCAGTTGCCTTTGAATTTCGGGTGATCCCTCTTGAGCATGTATGCTTCTGCTACTTGTTCTCCATCAAAATTCCTTCCTTAAACAGCGAAACGCTTTGACTGGGTGAGTTTCGCGGCATTCCGACTTCGATGCCCCGGTTGCCGAAATTAAGTTGCCTTTGAATTTCGGGTGATCCCTCTTGAGCATGTATGCTTCTGCTACTTGTTCTACATCACACTTCCTTCCTTAAACAGCGAAACGCTTTGACTCGGTGAGTTTCGCGGCATTCCGACGTCGATGCCCCGGTTACCGAAATTCAGTTGGTTTTGAATTTCGGGTGATCCCTCTTGAGCATGTATGCTTCTGCTACTTGTTCTAGATCCGACTTCTTCCGCAAAGGGCCAAACGCTTTGACTCGGTGAGTTTCACGGCA
>CM055348.1:1596442-1622805 GCA_029228515.1 Populus alba x Populus x berolinensis
TGCCGAAATTCAGTTGCCTTTGAATTTCGGGTGATCCTCTTGAGCATGTATGCTTCTGCTACTTGTTCTACATCACACTTCCTTCCTCAAACAGCGAAACGCTTTGACTCGGTGAGTTTCGCGGCATTCGACTTCGATGCCCCGGTTGCCGAAATTAAGTTGCCTTTGAATTTCGGGTGATCCCTCTTGAGCATGTATGCTTCTGCTACTTGTTCTACATCACACTTCCTTCCTTAAACAGCGAAACGCTTTGACTCGGTGAGTTTCGCGGCATTCCGACTTCGATGCCCCGGTTGCCGAAATTAGTTGCCTTTGAATTTCGGGTGATCCCTCTTGAGCATGTATGCTTCTGCTACTTGTTCTACATCACACTTCCTTCCTTAAACAGCGAAACGCTTTGACTCGGTGAGTTTCGCGGCATTCCGACTTCGATGCCCCGGTTGCCGAAATTAAGTTGCCTTTGAATTTCGGGTGATCCCTCTTGAGCATGTATGCTTCTGCTACTTGTTCTACATCACACTTCCTTCCTTAAACAGCGAAATGCTTTGACTCGGTGAGTTTCGCGGCATTCCGACTTCGATGCCCCGGTTGCCGAAATTCAGTTGCCTTTGAATTTCGGGTGATCCCTCTTGAGCATGTATGCTTCTGCTACTTGTTCTACATCACACTTCCTTCCTTAAACAGCGAAACGCTTTGACTCGGTGAGTTTCGCGGCATTCCGACTTCGATGCCCCGGTTGCCGAAATTCAGTTGCCTTTGAATTTCGGGTGATCCCTCTTGAGCATGTATGCTTCTGCTACTTGTTCTACATCACACTTCCTTCCTTAAACAGCGAAACGCTTTGACTCGGTGAGTTTCGCGGCATTCCGACTTCGATGCCCCGGTTGCCGAAATTAAGTTGCCTTTGAATTTCGGGTGATCCCCCTTGAGCATGTATGCTTCTGCTACTTGTTCTACATCACACTTCCTTCTTAAACAGCGAAACGCTTTGACTCGATGAGTTTTGCGGCATTCCGACTTCGATGCCCCGGTTGCCGAATTTAAGTTGCCTTTGAATTTCGGGTGATCCCTCTTGAGCATGTATGCTTCTGCTACTAGTTCTACATCACACTTCCTTCCTTAAACAGCGAAACGCTTTGACTCGGTGAGTTTCGCGGCATTCCGATTTCGATGCCCCGGTTGCCGAAATTCAGTTGCCTTTGAATTTCGGGTGATCCCTCTTGAGCATGTATGCTTCTGCTACTTGTTCTACATCACACTTCCTTCCTTAAACAGCGAAACGCTTTGACTCGGTGAGTTTCGCGGCATTCCGACTTCGATGCCCGGTTGCCGAAATTCAGTTGCCTTTGAATTTCGGGTGATCCCTCTTGAGCATGTATGCTTCTGCTACTTGTTCTACATCAACTTCCTTCCTTAAACAGCGAAACGCTTTGACTCGGTGAGTTTCGCGGCATTCCGACTTCGATGCCCCGGTTGCCGAAATTAAGTTGCCTTTGAATTTCGGGTGATCCCTCTTGAGCATGTATGCTTCTGCTACTTGTTCTACATCACACTTCCTTCCTTAAACAGCGAAACGCTTTGACTCGGTGAGTTTGGCGGCATTCCGACTTCGATGCCCGGTTGCCGAAATTCAGTTGCCTTTGAATTTCGGGTGATCCCTCTTGAGCATGTATGCTTCTGCTACTTGTTCTACATCCACTTCCTTCCTCCAAACAGCGAAACGCTTTGACTCGGTGAGTTTCGCGGCATTCCGACTTTGATGCCCCGGTTGCCGAAATTCAGTTGCCTTTGAATTTCGGGTGATCCCTCTTGAGCATGTATGCTTCTGCTACTTGTTCTACATCAAACTTCCTTCCTTAAACAGCGAAACGCTTTGACTCGGTGAGTTTCGCGGCATTCCGAATTCGATGCCCCGGTTGCCGAAATTAAGTTGCCTTTGAATTTCGGGTGATCTCTCTTGAGCATGTACGCTTCTGCTACTTGTTCTACACAACACTTCCTTCCTTAAACAGCGGAACGCTTTGACTCAGTGAGTTTCACGGCATTCCGACTTCATTGCCCCGGTTGCCGAAATTCAGTTGCCTTTGAATTTCGGGTGATCCCTCTTGAGCATGTATGCTTCTGCTACTTGTTCTACATCACACTTCCTTCCTTAAACAGCGAAACGCTTTGACTCGGTGAGTTTCGCGGCATTCCGACTTCGATGACCCGGTTGCCGAAATTAAGTTGCCTTTGAATTTCGGGTGATCCCTCTTGAGCATGTATGCTTCTGCTACTTGTTCTACATCACACTTCTTCCGCAAACAGCGAAACGCTTTGACTCGGTGAGTTTCGCGGCATTCCGACTTCGATGCCCCGGTTGCCGAAATTAAGTTGCCTTTGAATTTCGGGTGATCCCTCTTGAGCATGTATGCTTCTGCTACTTGTTCTACATCACACTTCCTTCCTTAAACAGCGAAACGCTTTGACTCAGTGAGTTTCACGGCATTCCGACTTCGATGCCCCGGTTGCCGAAATTCAGTTGCCTTTGAATTTCGGGTGATCCCTCTTGAGCATGTATGCTTCTGCTACTTGTTCTACATCACACTTCCTTCCTTAAACAGCGAAACGCTTTGACTCGGTGAGTTTCGCGGCATTCCGACTTCGATGCCCCGGTTGCCGAAATTCAGTTGCCTTTGAATTTCGGGTGATCCCTCTTGAGCATGTATGCTTCTGCTACTTGTTCTACATCAAACTTCCTTCCTTAAACAGCGAAACGCTTTGACTCGGTGAGTTTCGCGGCATTCCGACTTCGATGCCGCGGTTGCTGAAATTCAGTTGCCTTTGAATTTCGGGTGATCCCTCTTGAGCATGTATGCTTCTGCTACTTGTTCTACATCACACTTCTTCTTCCTAAACAGCGAAACGCTTTGACTCGGTGAGTTTCGCGGCATTCCGACTTCGATGCCCCGGTTGCCGAAATTCAGTTGCCTTTGAATTTCGGGTGATCCCTCTTGAGCATGTATGCTTCTGCTACTTGTTCTACATCAACTTCCTTCCTTAAACAGCGAAACGCTTTGACTCGGTGAGTTTCGCGGCATTCCGACTTCGATGCCCCGGTTGCCGAAATTCAGTTGCCTTTGAATTTCGGGTGATCCCTCTTGAGCATGTATGCTTCTGCTACTTGTTCTACATCACACTTCCTTCCTAAACAGCGAAACGCTTTGACTCGGTGAGTTTCGCGGCATTCCGACTTCGATGCCCCGGTTGCCGAAATTCAGTTGCCTTTGAATTTCGGGTGATCCCTCTTGAGCATGTATGCTTCTGCTACTTGTTCTACATCACACTTCCTTCGCAAACAGCGAAACGCTTTGACTCGGTGAGTTTCGCGGCATTCCGACTTCGATGCCCCGGTTGCCGAAATTAAGTTGCCTTTGAATTTCGGGTGATCCCTCTTGAGCATGTATGCTTCTGCTACTTGTTCTACATCAAACTTCCTTCCTTAAACAGCGAAACGCTTTGACTCGGTGAGTTTCGCGGCATTCCGACTTCGATGCCCGGTTGCCGAAATTCAGTTGCCTTTGAATTTCGGGTGATCCCTCTTGAGCATGTATGCTTCTGCTACTTGTTCTACATCACACTTCCTTCCTTAAACAGCGAAACGCTTTGACTCGGTAAGTTTCGCGGCATTCCGACTTCGATGCCCCGGTTGCCGAAATTCAGTTGCCTTTGAATTTCGGGTGATCCCTCTTGAGCATGTATGCTTCTGCTACTTGTTCTACATCACACTTCCTTCTTAAACAGCGAAACGCTTTGACTCGGTGAGTTTCGCGGCATTCCGACTTCGATGCCCCGGTTGCCGAAATTCAGTTGCCTTTGAATTTCGGGTGATCCCTCTTGAGCATGTATGCTTCTGCTACTTCTTCTACATCACACTTCCTTCCTTAAACACCGAAACGCTTTGACTCGTTTAGTTTCGCGGCATTCCGACTTCGATGCCCCGGTTGCCGAAATTCAGTTGCCTTTGAATTTCGGGTGATCCCTCTTGAGCATGTATGCTTCTGCTACTTGTTCTACATCACACTTCCTTCCTTAAACAGCGAAACGCTTTGACTCGGTGAGTTTCGCGGCATTCCGACTTCGATGCCCGGTTGCCGAAATTCAGTTGCCTTTGAATTTCGGGTGATCCCTCTTGAGCATGTATGCTTCTGCTACTTGTTCTACATCACACTTCCTTCCGCAAACAGCGAAACGCTTTGACTCGGTGAGTTTCGCGGCATTCCGACTTCGATGCCCGGTTGCCGAAATTCAGTTGCCTTTGAATTTCGGGTGATCCCTCTTAAGCATGTATGCTTCTGCTACTTGTTCTACATCACACTTCCTTCCTCAAACAGCGAAACGCTTTGACTCGGTGAGTTTCGCGGCATTCCGACTTCGATGCCCGGTTGCCGAAATTCAGTTGCCTTTGAATTTCGGGTGATCCCTCTTGAGCATGTATGCTTCTGCTACTTGTTCTACATCAAACTTCCTTCCTTAAACAGCGAAACGCTTTGACTCGGTGAGTTTCGCGGCATTCCGACTTCGATGCCCCGGTTGCCGAAATTCAGTTGCCTTTGAATTTCGGGTGATCCCTCTTGAGCATGTATGCTTCTGCTACTTGTTCTACATCACACTTCCTTCCTTAAACAGCGAAACGCTTTGACTCGGTGAGTTTCGCGGCATTCCGACTTCGATGCCCCGGTTGCCGAAATTAAGTTGCCTTTGAATTTCGGGTGATCCCTCTTGAGCATGTATGCTTCTGCTACTTGTTCTACATCACACTTCCTTCCTTAAACAGCGAAACGCTTTGACTCGGTGAGTTTCGCGGCATTCCGACTTCGATGCCCCGGTTGCCGAAATTAAGTTGCCTTTGAATTTTGGGTGATCCCTCTAGAGCATGTATGCTTGTGCTACTTGTTCTACATCAAACTTCCTTCCTGAAGCAGTGAAACGCTTTGACTGCGTGAGTTTCGCGGCATTCCGACTTCGATGCCCCGGTTGCCGAAATTAAGTTGCCTTTGAATTTCGGGTGATCCCTCTTGAGCATGTATGCTTCTGCTACTTGTTCTACATCAAACTTCCTTCCTTAAACAGCGAAACGCTTTGACTCGGTGAGTTTCGCGGCATTCCGACTTCGATGCCCCGGTTGCCGAAAGTCAGTTGCCTTTGAATTTCAGGTGATCCCTCTTGAGCATGTATGCTTCTGCTACTTGTTCTACATCACACTTCCTTCCTCAAACAGTGAAACGCTTTGACTCGGTGACTTTTGCGGCATTCCGACTTCGATGCCCCGGTTGCCGAAATTAAGTTGCCTTTGAATTTCGGGTGATCCCTCTTGAGCATGTATGCTTCTGCTACTTGTTCTACATCACACTTCCTTCGTTAAACAGCGAAACGCTTTGACTCGGTGAGTTTCGCGGCATTCCGACTTCGATGCCTCGGTTGCCGAAATTCAGTTGCCTTTGAATTTCGGGTGATCCCTCTTGAGCATGTATGCTTCTGCTACTTGTTCTACATCACACTTCCTTCCTTAAACAGCGAAACGCTTTGACTCGGTGAGTTTCGCGGCATTCCGACTTCGATGCCCCGGTTGCCGAAATTCAGTTGCCTTTGAATTTCGGGTGATCCCTCTTGAGCATGTATGCTTCTGCTACTTGTTCTACATCACACTTCCTTCCTTAAACAGCGAAACGCTTTGACTCAGTGAGTTTCGCGGCATTCCGACTTCGATGCCCGGTTGCCGAAATTCAGTTGCCTTTGAATTTCGGGTGATCCCTCTTGAGCATGTATGCTTCTGCTACTTGTTCTACATCACACTTCCTTCCTTAAACAGCGAAACGCTTTGACTCGGTGAGTTTCGCGGCATTCCGACTTCGATGCCCCGGTTGCCGAAATTAAGTTGCCTTTGAATTTCGGGTGATCCCTCTTGAGCATGTATGCTTCTGCTACTTGTTCTACATCACACTTCCTTCCTTAAACAGCGAAACGCTTTGACTCGGTGAGTTTCGCGGCATTCCGACTTCGATGCCCCGGTTGCCGAAATTCAGTTGCCTTTGAATTTCGGGTGATCCCTCTTGAGCATGTATGCTTCTGCTACTTGTTCTACATCAAACTTCCTCCTTAAACAGCGAAACGCTTTGACTCGGTGAGTTTCGCGGCATTCCGACTTCGATGCCCCGGTTGCCGAAATTAAAGTTGCCTTTTGCAATTTCGGGTGATCCCTCTTGAGCATGTATGATTAGCACCAATTACTTGTTCTACATCAAAATTTCCTTCTTAAAACAGCGAAACGGCTTTGACTCGATTTCTCGTGAGTTTCGGCGGCATTACGACTTCGATGCCATGGTTGCCCGAAATTAAGTCTAGCCTTTGAATATTCGGGTGAATCTGTACCCCCCTCCACCCCCCCCACCCCCCCCCCCCCCCCCCCCCCCCCCCGGGACATGCCAGTCATATATGACTTTCTGCCTACTAGAAGTTCTACCATCACTCGTGGCCACGCGTCTATTTCTTAAACAGCGATAACATCTTTAACTCAGTGAGTTTCGCCTGCATTCCTGACTTCGATGCCCCCGGTTGCCGAAATTAAAGTTGCCTTTCGAATCTTGGAGTGAGTCCCGCTTGAGACCCAAACGGTATGCATTCTGCACTACTTTGTTCTACATCAGACTTCTTCCCGCAAATGGCAAAACGCTTTGTACTCGGTGAGTTTCGCCGGCATTCCGACTTTGATGCCCCGGTTGCCTGCAAATTAAGTGGCCTTTGAATTTCAGAGATGATCCCTCTTGAGCAATGTATAGCTTCTGCTACTTGTTCTAAATCAAACTTCATTCCTTAAACAGACGCAAACGCTTTTGACTCCGGTGAGTTTCGCGGCATTCCGACTTTAGATGCCCCGGTTGCGAAAATTCAGTTGCCCTTTGCAATTTTGGCGTGATCCATCTTGAGCCATGTATGCACTTCTAGACTACTCTCTCTTTACAAATACACAAAATAAAATTTTTAAAAAACTATTCGCCTTACAAAATGTTCGTTAAATATCTAACTTCATTCTTAAACAGCGAAACGCTTTGACTCCGGTCGAGTTTCGCTGCATCCGGAATTAAGCTGCCCCCGGTTGCTGAATTTCAACGTTGCCTTATGAATTTCAGTAAGCGTGCATCGCTCCTTGAGCAATCGTTTGCTTCTAAGCCTACTTTGTTCTAGACATGAAACTTCTTCCTTAAACAGCCGAAACGGCTTTGACATCGGTGCGTTTCGCGGCATATCCGACTTCGATGCCCCCCCCCCCCCCCCCCCCCCCCCCGGTTGCCGAAATTATGTTGCCTTTGAATTTGCCGTGATCCCTCTTGAGCATGTTATGCTTCTGCTACTTTAGGTTTCTACATGAAACTTCTATCCTTAAACCAAGCCGAAAAAACGCTTTAGACTACGGTGCGTTTCGCGAAAGGCCATTCCTGACTTCGATGCCCGAGATTGCACGAAATTAAGTTGCCCTTTGATTCTCGGGTGATCCCTCTTGAGCATGCTATGCTTCTGTCACTTGTTCTACGTGAAACTTCCTTCCTTAAACAGCCCCGAAACGCCTTTGGACTCGCTTATGAAGTTTCGCGGACCTTCGGACTTCAGATGCCACGCTTGCCCGAAAATTAAGTAGGCCTTTGAATTTCGGGTGATAACTCCTCTTGACGCGAAATCGATATTGCCTTCTGTATACTTGTTCTACATCACACTTTTTCCTCTGTAAAAAGCGAAACACTTTGACTTCGGTGAAGTATTCACCGGCATTCCAGACTTAGATGCCATCCCCATCAGTTGACCAATATTCAATATCTGCCTTTATGAAATTTCTGGCGTGAATCCACTCTTAGAGCACATGTATGCTTCTGCTACTTGTTCTACATCACACTTCCTCTCTCTTAAACAACGAAACGCTTTGACTCATGGTGCAGTTTCGCGGCATTCCGAATTAGATGCCCCGGTTGCGGGGATGGAAATATAATGTTCCCTTTGAATTTCTGGCGTGATCTGCTCTTGAGCATGTATGCCCTATCTTGCCTACTTGCTTCATACATCATATTCCTTCCTTAAAAAGCGAAACCGCTCACACACTGACTCGGATGAGTTTCGGCCCAGGCATTCCGAACTTAGATCGCCCCGGTTAGTCCGCACTATTAAGTTGCCTTTTTGATTTTCGGGTGACTCCCTCTTGTAGCATGTTATGCTTCTTTCGCCCACTTGGTTCTACATCACACGTTCCTTCTTTAAACAGCCCGAAACGCTTTGACTCCATAGAGTTTTTTTTTTCGTTTTTTTGCGGCCATTCCCGAACTTAAGATTGCCCAGGTCTGCCAGAAAATAAGTTAGCCTTTGAATTTTCTGTGTGATCCCTCTTGCCAGCCATGTATGCTTCTGCTACTTGTTCTACATCAATCTTCCTTCTTTTAAACAGCGAAACGCTTTGAACTTCCACCCTAAACCCCCCCCCCCCCCCCCATAGGTGCGTTTCGCGAGCATTTTCTGACTACGATAGCCCAGGTGTGCCGTAATTCAGTTGCCTTTGAATTTGGGCTTATGGCGGTAGTTGTCCCTCTTGCGCATGCTATGCATTCTGCACCATACTTGTTCTACATCAGACTTACTTCCGCAAATTGGCGCTAACGCCTTTAGACTCGGTGAGTTTCGCCAGGGCATTCCGACTTTACAGATGCCCCGTAGGTTGCTGAAATTAAGATGCTGTTGAATTTCGGGTGCATCCCTCTTGAGCATGTATGCTTTCTAGCCGCTATCTTGTTATACATCAAATTTCACATTCCTTAAACAGCGAAACGCTTTAGACTTCAACGGATCGAGTTTCTCGCCCGGCATTCTGAATTAGATGCCCTGGTTAGCCTTAGAATTAAGTTGCCTTTGAAATCTGGGTGATCCCTCTTGAGACATGTATGCTTTAGCCGGGGGGGGGATCACTTGTTCTTACATCACACTTCCTTCCTAAAACATGGGAAACACTTTGACTCTGTTCCCCCCCCCCCCCCCCCCCCCCCCCCCCCCCCCCCCCCCCCCCCTCCCCCCCTCTGAGTTTCTGCGGCCATTCCGACTTCGGATGCCCCGCGTTGCCTGAAATTCAGTATGCCTTTTGAATTTCGGGTGATCCCTCTTGCAGCATTGTATCGCTTCTGCTACTTGTTTCAATTCATCACATCCTTTCCTTTCTTAAACAGCGAAACGCTTTGACTCTGGTGAGTTTCGCCGGCCCACCCCCCCCACAACCCCCCCACTCAACCAAATTAACCCCTCCCCCAACCACCCCCACCCATGACCTACACCCCTAACATCATACCCCACACCACCCACATTTCCGACTTCGATGCCTTCGGTTGGCGACAATTCAGTTGCCTTTGCATTTTGGGTGATCCCAATCTTGAGCATGTATTTCCTTCTGCTACTTGTTCCTACATCAGACCAATATTCCTTAAACAGACGCCAAACGCTTTAACACTCGGTAAATTTTCGCGAAACCATAATCCGACTTCGATGCCCCGGTTGAACAAATTAAGTTGCCTTTGAATTTCGGGTGATCCCTCTTGAGCATGTATGCTATTCTGCTACTTGTTCTACATCAAACTTCCTTTCCTTAAACAGCGAAACGCTTTGACACGGTGAGTTTTTCGCGGCATTCCAGACCTTCGATGCCCCGGTTGCCGAAAATTTAAGTTGTCTTTTGAATTTCCAGCGCAGTGATGCCTCATTTGAGCCATGATATGCTTCTAGCTACTATGTTTCTACCATCAAATTTCCTTCCATTTTAAACAAACGAAAACGCTTTGACTCGGTGAGTTTCGCGGACATTACCCAGACTGTTCGATGCCTCTGGTTGCCGAAAAATTAAGTTTGCCTTTGAATTTCGGGGTTGCGATCCCTCTTGACGCATGCTAATGCTTCTGCTACTTGCTTCATACATCACACTTCCTTCCTTAAACAGCGAAACGCTTTGACTCGGTGAGATTTCGCGGCATCTCCGACTTCGATGCCCCGGTTGCCGAAATTCAGTTGGCCTTATGCAATTTCGGGTGATCCCTCTTGAGCAAATTGATATGCTTCTGCGTACTTGTTACCTGCATCAGACTTCCTTCCTTAAAACAACGAAACGCTTTGACTCGGTCGAGTTTCGCTTGGCATTCACGACTTCGATGCCCCCGGTTTTGCCGAAATTATTTTTTTTCAGGTTGCCTTATGAATTTCTTAGCTGCTGTATCCCCTCTTTTGAGCATGTATGCCTTTTCTGCTAATCTTGTTCTACATCAAACACTTCCTTCCTCCTAAACCCAGCCGAAACCGCTTTTGAACCCTCGGTTGAGTTTTCGACGGCATTCCGACTTCGATGCCCCGGTTGCCGAAATTAAGTTGCCTTTGAATTTCGGGTCGAATCCCTACTTTGAGCATGCTTATGCTTCTGCTACTTGTTCTACGATCACAATCTTCCTTCCTTAACACAGCGAAATCGGACTTTTCGACTCGGTTGAGTTTTCACGGGCATTACACAGACTTCGATTGCCCCGAGTTGACCCAGAAATTCAGATTAGCCTTTGAATTGTCTTTGGCGTGCTGATCCCCTCTTGTGGAGCATGTGTGATTCTGCTACTTGTTTCTACATCACACTTCCCTTCCTTTAAAAACTAGCAAAACGCTTTGACTCGGTTGAGTTTCGCGCGCATTCCGCACTTACGATGCACCTGGTTGCCGAAAATTAAGTCTGCCTTTTGGGAATTTCGCGGTGATCCCCTTCTTGTGCATGTCTTGCTTCCTGCTACTTGTTCTACAATCAAACTTCCTCTCCTTAAACACCGAAAACGCTTTGACTCCGATTGACGTTTCGCGGCCCATTCCTGGAACTTCGAGTGCCCCGGTTGCCAGAAATTCAGTTGCCTTTGAATTTCGGCGGTGACTCCCTCTTGAGCCATGGTATGCTTCATTGCCCCTACTTGTACTCTACCCATTCAAACTCTCACTTCCGCATTAAATGGCGAAGACGCAGGCGGGCGGGGGCAGGCGGGGGGGGCGGGGGATTTGACTCGGTGAGTTTCGCGGCATTCCGACTTCGATGCCCGGTTGCCGAAATTCAGTTGCCTTTGAATTTCGGGTGATCCCTCTTGAGCATGTATGCTTCTGCCTACTTGTTCTACATCAAAATTCCTTCCTTAAAACAGCGAAACGCTTTGACTCGGTGAGTTTCGCGGCATTCCGACTTCGATGCCCCGGTTGCCGAAATTCAGTTGCCTTTGAATTTCGGGTGATCCCTCTTGAGCATGTATGCTTCTGCTACTTGTTCTACATCAAACTTCCTTCCTTAAACAGCGAATCGCTTTGACTCGGTGAGTTTCGCGGCATTCCGACTTACGATGCCCGGTTGCCGAAATTCAGTTGCCTTTGAATTTCGGGTGATCCCTCTTGAGCATGTATGCTTCTGCTACTTGTTCTACATCACACTTCCTTCCTTAAACAGCGAAACGCTTTGACCTCGGTGAGTTTCGCGGCATTCCGCCTTCGATGCCCGGTTGCCGAAATTCAGTTGCCTTTGAATTTCGGGTCGATCCCTCTTGAGCATGTATGCTTCTGCTACTTGTTCTACATTCAAACTTCCTTCCTTAAACAGCGAAACGCTTTGACCTCGGTGAGTTTCGCGGCATTCCGACTTAGATGCCCCGGTTGCCAGAAATTAAGTTGCCTTTGAATTTCGGGTGATCCCTCTTGAGCATGTATGCTTCTGCTACTTGTTCTACATCATACTTCCTTCCGCAAAATGCGAAACGCTTTGACTCGGTGAGTTTCGCGGCATTCCGACTTCGATGCCCCGGTTGCTGAAATTAAGTTGCCTTTGAATTTCGGGTGATCCCTCTTGAGCATGTATGTTTCTGCTACTTGTTCTACATCACACTTCTTCCTTAAACAGCGAAACGCTTTGACTCGGTGAGTTTCGCGGCATTCCGACTTCGATGCCCCGGTTGCCGAAATTAAGTTGCCTTTGAATTTCGGGTGATCCCTCTTGAGCATGTATGCTTCTGCTACTTGTTCTACATCAAATTTCCTTCCTTAAACAGCGAAACGCTTTGACTCGGTGAGTTTCGCGGCATTCCGACTTAGATGCCCTGGTTGCCGAAATTCAGTTGCCTTTGAATTTCGGGTGATCCCTCTTGAGCATGTATGCTTCTGCTACTTGTTCTACATCAAACTTCCTTCCTTAAACAGCGAAACGCTTTGACTCGGTGAGTTTCGCGGCCATTCCGACTTAGATGCCCCGGTTGCCGAAATTAAGTTGCCTTTGAATTTCGGGTGATCCCTCTTGAGCATGTATGCTTCTGACTACTTGTTCTACATCAAACTTCCTTCCTTAAACAGCGAAACGCTTTGACTCGGTGAGTTTCGCGGCATTCCGACTTAGATGCCCGGTTGCCGAAATTCAGTTGCCTTTGAATTTCGGGTGATCCCTCTTGAGCATGTATGCTTCTGCTACTTGTTCTACATCACACTTCCTTCCTTAAACAGCGAAACGCTTTGACTCGGTGAGTTTCGCGGCATTCCGACTTAGATGCCCCGGTTGCCGAAATTAAGTTGCCTTTGAATTTTGGGTGATCCCTCTTGAGCATGTATGCTTCTGCTACTTGTTCTACATCACACTTCCTTCCTTAAACAGCGAAACGCTTTGACTCGGTGAGTTTCGGCATTCCGACTTCGATGCCCCGGTTGCCGAAATTAAGTTGCCTTTGAATTTCGGGTGATCCCTCTTGAGCATGTATGCTTCTGCTACTTGTTCTACATCACACTTCCTTCCTTAAATAGCGAAACGCTTTGACTCGGTGAGTTTCGCGGCATTCCGACTTCGATGCCCCGGTTGCCGAAATTAAGTTGCCTTTGAATTTCGGGTGATCCCTCTTGAGCATGTATGCTTCTGCTACTTGTTCTACATCACACTTCCTTCCTTAAACAGCGAAACGCTTTGACTCGGTTGGTTTCGCGGCATTCCGACTTCGATGCCCCGGTTGACGAAATTCAGTTGCCTTTGAATTTCGGGTGATCCCTCTTGAGCATGTATGCTTCTGCTTACTTGTTCTACATCACACTTCCTTCCTTAAACAGCGAAACGCTTTGTCTCGGTGAGTTTCGCGGCATTCCGACTTAGATGCCCCGGTTGCCGAAATTCAGTTGCCTTTGAATTTCGGGTGATCCCTCTTTGAGCATGTATGCTTCTGCTACTTGTTCTACATCACACTTCTTCCGCAAACAGCGAAACGCTTTGACTCGGTGAGTTTCGCGGCATTCCGACTTCGATGCCCCGGTTGCCGAAATTAAGTTGCCTTTGAATTTCGGGTGATCCCTCTTGAGCATGTATGCTTCTGCTACTTGTTCTACATCACACTTTCTTCCTTAAACAGCGAAACGCTTTGACTCGGTGAGTTTCGCGGCATTCCGACTTCGATGCCCCGGTTGTCGAATTTAAGTTGCCTTTGAATTTCTGGTGATCCTCTTGAGCATGTATGCTTCTGCTACTTGTTCTACATCACACTTCCTTCCTCAAACAGCGAAACGCTTTGACTCGGTGACTTTTGCGGCATTCCGACTTCGATGTCCCGGTTGACGAAATTCAGTTGCCTTTGAATTTCGGGTGATCCCTCTTGAGCATGTATGCTTCTGCTACTTGTTCTACATCACACTTCCTTCCTTAAACAGCGAAACGCTTTGACTCGGTGAGTTTCGCGGCATTCCGACTTCGATGCCCCGGTTGCCGAAATTAAGTTGCCTTTCAATTTCGGGTGATCCCTCTTGAGCATGTATGCTTCTGCTACTTGTTCTCCATCGACTTCATTCCACAAATGGCGAAAACGCTTTCGACTCAGTGAGTTTCGCGACATTCCGACTTCGTTGCCCCGGTTGCCGAAATTCAGTTGCCTTTGAATTTCGGGTGATTCCCTCTTGAGCATGTATGCTTCTGCTAACTTGTGTCGTACATCACCCCAGACTTTTTTTTTTTTTTTTTCCTTCCTTGGGAAACAGCGCCAAAACGCTTTGACTCGGTGAGTTTCGACGGCATTCCGACTTCGATGTCCCCGGTTGCCGAAATTAAGTTGCCTTTGAATTTTCGGGTGATCCCAACTTCAGCATGTATGCTTCTGCTACTTGTTCTACATCCACACTACCTTCCTTAACACAGCGAAACGCTTTGGACTCGGTGAGTTTCCGCGGCATTCCGACTTCGATGCCCCGGTTGCCCGAAATTAAGTTGCCTTTGAATTTTTCGGGATGATCCCTCTTGAGCATTGTATGCTTCTGCTACTTGTTCTACAATCAGCCATTCTCTTCCTCAAACAGCGAAACGGCTTTGACTCGGTGAGACTTTCGACGGCATTACGACTTCAATGCCACTGGTTGCCGGAA
Source organism: Populus alba x Populus x berolinensis (assembly GCA_029228515.1). Taxonomy (NCBI): domain Eukaryota; kingdom Viridiplantae; phylum Streptophyta; class Magnoliopsida; order Malpighiales; family Salicaceae; genus Populus; species Populus alba x Populus x berolinensis. The sequence continues at coordinate 1,610,891 of CM055348.1, forward strand.
ATTCAGTTGCCTTGGAATTTCGGGTGATCCCTCCTTGAGGAATGTATGCTTCTGCTACTTGTTCTAAATCACACTTCCTTCCGCAAATGGCGAAACGCTTTGATCTCTTTTTGTGTAGTTTCGCGGCATTCTGATCCTTCGATGCACTCCGGTCTGGTTTTGCCGAAATTTAATTGCCTTTGAATTTCGGGGGTTGAAAAAAATTATTTTTTTTTTTTTTCCCTCTTGAGCATGTATGCTTCTGCTTACTTGTTCTACATCTACACTTCCTTCCGCAAACAGCGAAACGCTTTGCCTCGGTGATGATTTCGCGGCATTTCCGACTTCAATGCCCCGGTTGCCGAAATTCAGTTGCCTTTGAAATTTCGGGTGATCCCTCTTGAGCATGTTATGCGTTGCTACTTGTTCTACATCAAACTTCCTTCCTTAAACTGCGGAAACGCTTTGACCTCGGTGAGTTTCGCTGGCATTCCGACATCGATGCCTCCGGTTGCCGTAATTCAGTTTGCCTTTGAATTTTGCGTGATCCCTCTTGAGCATGTATGCTTCTGCCTACTTGTTCTTATACATCACACTTCCTTCCTTAAACACGCGGAAAACCTTTGACTCGGTGACTTTCGCGGCATTCCGACTTCGATGCCTCGGTTGCCGAAAATTCAGTTGCCTTTGAATTTCGGGTGATCGCTCTTGAGCATGTATGCTTCTGCTACTTGTTCTAGATCCGACTTCTTCCACAAAGGGCCAAACGCTTTGACTCAGTGAGTTTCGCGGCATTCCGACTTCGATGCTCCGATTACCGAAATTCAGTTGCCTTTGAATTTCGGGTGATCCCTCTTAAGGATGTATGCTTTTGCTACTTGTTCTAGATCAGACTTGTTCTGGAAAGGGCCAAACGCTTTGACTCAGTGAGTTTCGCGACATTCCGAAACTTCAATGCCCCTTTATCACTCCCAACCTCCACCCATCCCAAATACCTTTGAATTCCGCAAAACGTCCCGCCACCCCCCCTCCCCCCCCCCCCCCTCTTGAGCTCATGTATCCCCCCCCCCACAGCCCCTTCTCCGTCCCCCTCACCCCCTCGCATCCTACCCCACCACCTCAATATATATATACTCTTTCTTAAACAGCGAAACGCTTTGACTCGGTGCGTTTCCCGGCATTCCGACTTAGATGCCCCGGTTGTCGAAATTAAGTTGCCTTTGAATTTCGGGTGATCCCTCTTGAGCATGTATGATTCTGCTACTTGTTCTACATCAGACTTCTTCCGCAAAGGGCAAAACGCTTTGCCTCGGTGAGTTTCGCGGCATTCCAACTTCCATGCCCCGGTTGCGGAAATTAAGTTGCCTTTGAATTTCGGGTGATCCCTCTTAAGGATGTATGCTTTTGCTACTTGTTCTAGATCAGACTTGTTCTGGAAAGGGCCAAACGCTTTGACTCAGTGAGTTTCGCGACATTCCAACTTCGATGCCCCGGTTGCCGAAATTAAGTTGCCTTTGAATTTCGGGTGATCCCTCTTGAGCATGTATGATTCTGCTACTTGTTCTACATCAGACTTCTTCCGCAAATGGCAAAACGCTTTGCCTCGGTGAGTTTCGCGGCATTCCGTCTTCCATGCCCCGGTTGCCGAAATTAAGTTGCCTTTGAATTTCGGGTGATCCCTCTTAAGGATGTATGCTTTTGCTACTTGTTCTAGATCAGAATTCCTTCCTGGAACAGGTTCAACGCTTTGACTCAGTGAGTTTCGCGACATTCCCACTTCGATGCCCCGGTTGCCGAAATTAAGTTGCCTTTGAATTTCGGGTGATCCCTCTTGAGCATGTATGCTTCTGCTACTTGTTCTACATCAAACTTCCTTCCTTAAACAGCGAAACGCTTTGACTCGGTGAGTTTCGCGGCATTCCGACTTCGATGCCCCGGTTGCCGAAATTCAGTTGCCTTTGAATTTCGGGTGATCCCTCTTGAGCATGTATGCTTCTGCTACTTGTTCTACATCACACTTCCTTCCGCAAACAGCGAAACGCTTTGACTCGGTGAGTTTCGCGGCATTCCGACTTCGATGCCCCGGTTGCCGAAATTCAGTTGCCTTTGAATTTCGAGTGATCCCTTTTAAGCTTGTATGCTTCTGCTACTTGTTCTACATCACACTTTCTTCCTTAAAAAGCGAAACGCTTTGACTCGGTGAGTTTCGCGGCATTCCGACCTCGATGCCCCGGTTGCCGAAATTCAGTTGCCTTTGAATTTCGGGTGATCCCTCTTGAGCATGTATGCTTCTGCTACTTGTTCTACATCACACTTCCTTCCGCAAACAGCGAAACGCTTTGACTCGGTGAGTTTCGCGGCATTCCAACTTCGATGCCCCGGTTGCCGAAATTCAGTTGCCTTTGAATTTCGGGTGATCCCTTTTAAGCTTGTATGCTTCTGCTACTTGTTCTACATCACACTTCCTTCCGCAAACAGCGAAACGCTTTGACTCGGTGAGTTTCGCGGCATTCCGACTTCGATGCCCCGGTTGCCGAAATTCAGTTGCCTTTGAATTTCGGGTGATCCCTCTTGAGCATGTATGCTTCTGCTACTTGTTCTACATCACACTTCCTTCCTTAAACAGCGAAATGCTTTGACTCAGTGAGTTTCACGGCATTCTGACTTCAATGCCCCGGTTGCCGAAATTCAGTTGGCTTTAAATTTCTGGTGATCCCTCTTGAGCATGTATGCTTTTGCTACTTGTTCTACATCACATTTCCTTCCCTAAACAGCGAAACGCTTTGTCTCGGTGATTTTCGCGGCATTCTGACTTCGATGCCCCGGTTGCCGAAATTCAGTTGCCTTTGAATTTCGGGTGATCCCTCTTGAGCATGTATGCTTCTGCTACTTGTTCTCCACCACACTTCCTTCCTTAAACAGCGAAACGCTTTGACTCGGTGAGTTTCGCGGCATTCCGACTTCGATGCCCCGGTTGCCGAAATTCAGTTGCCTTTGAATTTCGGGTGATCCCTCTTGAGCATGTATGCTTCTGCTACTTGTTCTACATCACACTTCTTCCTTAAACAGCGAAACGCTTTGACTCGGTGAGTTTCGCGGCATTCCGACTTCGATGCCCCGGTTGCCGAAATTCAGTTGCCTTTGAATTTCGGGTGATCCCTCTTGAGCATGTATGCTTCTGCTACTTGTTCTACATCACACTTCTTTCCTTAAACAGCGAAACGCTTTGACTCGGTGAGTTTCGCGGCATTCCGACTTCGATGCCCCGGTTGCCGAAATTCAGTTGCCTTTGAATTTCGGGTGATCCCTCTTGAGCATGTATGCTTCTGCTACTTGTTCTACATCACACTTCCTTCCGCAAACAGCGAAACGCTTTGACTCGGTGAGTTTCGCGGCATTCCGACTTCGATGCCCCGGTTGCCGAAATTCAGTTGCCTTTGAATTTCGGGTGATCCCTCTTGAGCATGTATGCTTCTGCTACTTGTTCTACATCAACTTCCTTCCTTAAACAGCGAAACGCTTTGACTCGGTGAGTTTCGCGGCATTCCGACTTCGATGCCCCGGTTGCCGAAATTCAGTTGCCTTTGAATTTCGGGTGATCCCTCTTGAGCATGTATGCTTCTGCTACTTGTTCTACATCACACTCCTTCCTTAAACAGCGAAACGCTTTGACTCGGTGAGTTTCGCGGCATTCCGACTTCGATGCCCGGTTGCCGAAATTCAGTTGCCTTTGAATTTCGGGTGATCCCTCTTGAGCATGTATGCTTCTGCTACTTGTTCTACATCACACTTCCTTCCTTAAACAGCGAAACGCTTTGACTCGGTGAGTTTCGCGGCATTCCGACTTCGATGCCCAGTTGCCGAAATTCAGTTGCCTTTGAATTTCGGGTGATCCCTCTTGAGCATGTATGCTTCTGCTACTTGTTCTACATCACACTTCCTTCCTTAAACAGCGAAACGCTTTGACTCGGTGAGTTTCGCGGCATTCCGACTTCGATGCCCCGGTTGCCGAAATTCAGTTGCCTTTGAATTTCGGGTGATCCCTCTTGAGCATGTATGCTTCTGCTACTTGTTCTACATCACACTTCCTTCCTTAAACAGCGAAACGCTTTGACTCGGTGAGTTTCACGGCATTCCGACTTCGATGTCCCGGGTGCCGAAATTAAGTTGCCTTTGAATTTCGGGTGATCCCTCTTGAGCATGTATGCTTCTGCTACTTGTTCTACATCACACTTCCTTCCTTAAACAGTGAACGCTTTGACTCGGTGAGTTTCGCGGCATTCCGACTTCGATGCCCCGGTTGCCGAAATTCAGTTGCCTTTGAATTTCGGGTGATCCCTCTTTAGCATGTATGCTTCTGCTACTTGTCCGACATCACACTCTCTTCTGCAAACAGCGAAACGCTCTAACTCGGTGAATTTCGCGGCATTCCGACTTGGATTCCCCGGTTGCCAAAATTCAGTTGCCTTTGAATTTCGGGTGATCCCTCTTGAGCATGTATGCTTCTGCTACTTGTTCTACATCACACTTCCTTCCGCAAACGGCGAAACGCTTTGACTCGGTGAGTTTCGCAGCATTCCGACTTCGATGCCCCGGTTGCCGAAATTCAGTTGCCTTTGAATTTCGGGTGATCCCTCTTGTATGCTTCTGCTACTTGTTCTACATCACACTTCCTTCCTTAAACAGCAAAACGCTTTGACTCGGTGAGTTTCGCGGCATTCCGACTTCGATGCCCCGGTTGCCGAAATTCAGTTGCCTTTGAATTTCGGGTGATCCCTCTTGAGCATGTACGCTTCTGCTACTTGTTCTACATCAACTTCCTTCTTAAACAGCGAAACGCTTTGACTCGGTGAGTTTCGCGGCATTCCGACTTCGATGCCCCGGTTGCCGAAATTAGGTTGCCTTTGAATTTCGGGTGATCCCTCTTGAGCATGTATGCTTCTGCTACTTGGTCTACATCACACTTCCTTCCTTAAACAGCGAAACGCTTTGACTCGGTGAGTTTCGCGGCATTCCGACTTCGATGCCTCGGTTGCCGAAATTCAGTTGCCTTTGAATTTCGGGTGATCCCTCTTGAGCATGTATGCTTCTGCTACTTGTTCTACATCACACTTCCTTCCTTAAACAGCGAAACGCTTTGACTCGGTGTGTTTCGCGGCATTCCGACTTCGATGCCCCGGTTGCCGAAATTCAGTTGCCTTTGAATTTCGGGTGATCCCTCTTGAGCATGTATGCTTCTGCTACTTGTTCTACATCAAACTTCCTTCCTTAAACAGCGAAACGCTTTGACTCGGTGTGTTTTGTGTCATTCCGACTTAGATGCCCCGGTTGCCGAAATTCAGTTGCCTTTGAATTTCGGGTGATCCCTCTTGAGCATGTATGCTTCTGCTACTTGTTCTATATCAAACTTCCTTCCTTAAGTAGCGAAACGCTTTGACTCGGTGTGTTTCGCGGCATTCCGACTTCGATGACCCGGTTGCCGAAATTCAGTTGCCTTTGAATTTCGGGTGATCCCTCTTGAGCATGTATGCTTCTGCTACTTGTTCTACATCACACTTCCTTCCTTAAACAGCGAAACGCTTTGACTCGGTGAGTTTCGCGGCATTCCGACTTCGATGCCCCGGTTGCCGAAATTCAGTTGCCTTTGAATTTCGGGTGATCCCTCTTGAGCATGTATGCTTCTGCTACTTGTTCTACATCACACTTCCTTCCTTAAACAGCGAAACGCTTTGACTCGGTGAGTTTCGCGGCATTCCGACTTCGATGCCCCGGTTGCCGAAATTCAGTTGCCTTTGAATTTCGGGTGATCCCTCTTGAGCATGTATGCTTCTGCTACTTGTTCTACATCACACTTCCTTCCTTAAACAGCGAAACGCTTTGACTCGGTGAGTTTCGCGGCATTCCGACTTCGATGCCCCGGTTGCCGAAATTCAGTTGCCTTTGAATTTCGGGTGATCCCTCTTGAGCATGTATGCTTCTGCTACTTGTTCTACATCACACTTCCTTCCTTAAACAGCGAAACGCTTTGACTCGGTGAGTTTCGCGGCATTCCGACTTCGATGCCCCGGTTGCCGAAATTCAGTTGCCTTTGAATTTCGGGTGATCCCTCTTGAGCATGTATGCTTCTGCTACTTGTTCTGCATCACACTTCCTTCCTTAAACAACGAAACGCTTTGACACGGTGAGTTTCGCGGCATTCCGACTTCGATGCCCCGGTTGCCGAAATTCAGTTTTCTTTGAATTTCGGGTGATCCCTCTTGAATGTATTCTGCTACTTGTTCTACATCACACTTCCTTCCTTAACAGCGAAACGCTTTGACTCGGTGAGTTTCGCGGCATTCCGACTTCGATGCCCCGGTTGCCGAAATTAGTTGCCTTTGAATTTCGGGTGATCCCTCTTGAGCATGTATGCTTCTGCTACTTGTTCTACATCAAACTTCCTTCCTTAAACAGCGAAACGCTTTGACTCGGCGAGTTTCGCGGCATTCCGACTTCGATGCCCCGGTTGCCGAAATTAAGTTGCCTTTGAACTTCGGGTGATCCCCCTTGAGCATGTATGCTTCTGCTATTTGTTCTAAATCACACTTCCTTCCTTAAACAGCGAAACGCTTTGACTCGGTGAGTTTCGCGGCATTCCGACTTCGATGCCCCGGTTGCCGAAATTCAGTTGCCTTTGAATTTCTGGTGATCCCTCTTGAGCATCTATGTTTCTGCTACTTGTTCTACATCACACTTCCATCCGCAAACAGCGAAACGCTTTGACTCGGTGAGATTCGCGGCATTCCGACTTCGATGCCCCGGTTGTCGAAATTCAGTTGCCTTTGAATTTCGGGTGATCCCTCTTGAGCATGTATGCTTCTGCTACTTGTTCTACATCACACTTCCTTCCGCAAACAGCGAAACGCTTTGACTCGGTGAGATTCGCGGCATTCCGACTTCGATGCCCCGGTTGTCGAAATTCAGTTGCCTTTGAATTTCGGGTGATCCCTCTTGAGCATGTATGCTTCTGCTAGTTGTTCTACATCAAACTTCCTTCCTTAAACAGCAAAACGCTTTGACTCGGTGAGTTTCGCGCCATTCCGACTTCGATGCCCCGGTTGCCGAAATTCAGTTGCCTTTGAATTTCGGGTGATCCCTCTTGAGCATGTATGCTTCTGCTACTTGTTCTACATCACACTTCCTTCCTTAAACAGCGAAACGCTTTGACTCGGTGAGTTTCGCGGCATTCCGACTTCGATGCCCCGGTTGCCGAAATTCAGTTGCCTTTGAATTTCGGGTGATCCCTCTTGAGCATGTATGCTTCTGCTACTTGTTCTACATCACACTTCTTCCGCAAACAGCGAAACGCTTTGACTCGGTGAGTTTCGCGGCATTCCGACTTAGATGCCCCGGTTGCCGAAATTAAGTTGCCTTTGAATTTCGGGTGATCCCTCTTGAGCATGTATGCTTCTGCTACTTGTTCTACATCACACTTCCTTCCTTAAACAGCGAAACGCTTTGACTCCGTGAGTTTCACGGCATTCCGACTTCGATGCCCCGGTTGCCGAAATTCAGTTGCCTTTGAATTTCGGGTGATCCCTCTTGAGCATGTATGCTTCTGCTACTTGTTCTACATCACACTTCCTTCCTTAAAGAGCGAAACACTTTCACTCGGTGAGTTTCGCGGCATTCCAACTTCGATGCCTCGGTTGCCGAAATTCAGTTGCCTTTGAATTTCGGGTGATCCCTCTTGAGCATGTATGCTTCTGCTACTTGTTCTACATCACACTTCCTTCCTTAAACAGCGAAACGCTTTGACTCGGTGAGTTTCGCGGCATTCCGACTTCGATGCCCCGGTTGCCGAAATTCAGTTGCCTTTGAATTTCGGGTGATCCCTCTTGAGCATGTATGCTTCTGCTACTTGTTCTACATCAAACTTCCTTCCTTAAACAGCGAAACGCTTTGACTCGTTGAGTTTCGCGACATTCCGACTTGGATGCCCCGGTTGCCGAAATTAAGTTGCCTTTCAATTTCGGGTGATCCCTCTTGAGCATTCTGCTACTTGTTCTACATCACACTTCCTTCCTTAAACAGCGAAACGCTTTGACTCGGTGAGTTTCGCGGCATTCCGACTTCGATGCCCCGGTTGCCGAAATTAAGTTGCCTTTGAATTTCGGGTGATCCCTCTTGAGCATGTATGCTTCTGCTACTTGTTCTACATCACACTTCCTTCCTTAAACAGCGAAACGCTTTGACTCGGTGAGTTTCGCGGCATTCCGACTTCGATGCCCCGGTTGCCGAAATTAAGTTGCCTTTGAATTTCGGGTGATCCTTTTTGAGAATGTATGCTTCTGCTACTTGTTCTACATCACACTTCCTTCCTTAAACAGCGAAACGCTTTGACTCGGTGAGTTTCGCGGCATTCCGACTTCGATGCCCCGGTTGCCGAAATTCAGTTGCCTTTGAATTTCGGGTGATCCCTCTTGAGCATGTATGCTTCTGCTACTTGTTCTACATCACACTTCCTTCCTTAAACAGCGAAACGCTTTGACTCGGTGAGTTTCGCGGCATTCCGACTTCGATGCCCCGGTTGCCGAAATTAAGTTGCCTTTGAATTTCGGGTGATCCCTTTTGAGCATGTATGCTTCTGCTACTTGTTCTACATCACACTTCCTTCCTTAAACAGCGAAACGCTTTGACTCGGTGAGTTTCGCGGCATTCCGACTTCGATGCCCCGGTTGCCGAAATTCAGTTGCCTTTGAATTTCGGGTGATCCCTCTTGAGCATGTATGCTTCTGCTACTTGTTCTACATCACACTTCCTTCCTAAACAGCGAAACGCTTTGACTCGGTGAGTTTCGCGGCATTCCGACTTCGATGCCCCGGTTGCCGAAATTCAGTTGCCTTTGAATTTCGGGTGATCCCTCTTGAGCATGTATGCTTCTGCTACTTGTTCTACATCACACTTCCTTCCTTAAACAGCGAAACGCTTTGACTCGGTGAGTTTCGCGGCATTCCGACTTCGATGCCCCGGTTGCCGAAATTCAGTTGCCTTTGAATTTCGGGTGATCCCTCTTGAGCATGTATGCTTCTGCTACTTGTTCTACATCACACTTCCTTCCTTAAACAGCGAAACGCTTTGACTCGGTGAGTTTCGCGGCATTCCGACTTCGATGCCCGGTTGCCGAAATTCAGTTGCCTTTGAATTTCGGGTGATCCCTCTTGAGCATGTATGCTTCTGCTACTTGTTCTACATCACACTTCCTTCCTTAAACAGCGAAACGCTTTGACTCGGTGAGTTTCGCGGCATTCCGACTTCGATGCCCCGGTTGCCGAAATTAAGTTGCCTTTGAATTTCGGGTGATCCCTCTTGAGCATGTATGCTTCTGCTACTTGTTCTACATCACATTCTCTTCCGCAAACAGCGAAACGCTTTGACTCGGTGAGTTTCGCGGCATTCCGACTTCGATGCCCCGGTTGCCGAAATTCAGTTGCCTTTGAATTTCGGGTGATCCCTCTTGAGCATGTATGCTTCTGCTACTTGTTCTACATCACACTTCTTCCTTAAACAGCGAAACGCTTTGACTCGGTAAGTTTCGCGGCATTCCGACTTCGATGCCCCTATTGCCGAAATTCAGTTGCCTTTGAATTTTGAGTGATCCCTCTTGAGCAAGCATGCTTCTGCTACTTGTTCTACATCACACTTCCTTCCTTTAACAGCGAAACGCTTTGACTCGGTGAGTTTCGCGGCATTCCGACTTCGATGCCCCTATTGCCAAAATTCAGTTGGCTTTGAATTTCGGGTGATCCCTCTTGAGCATGTATGCTTCTGCTACTTGTTCTACATCACACTTCCTTCCATAAACAGCGAAACGCTTTGACTCGGTGAGTTTCGCGGCATTCCGACTTCGATGCCCCGGTTGCCGAAATTCAGTTGCCTTTGAATTTCGGGTGATCCCTCTTGAGCATGTATGCTTCTGCTACTTGTTCTACATCACACTTCCTTCCTTAAACAGCGAAACGCTTTGACTCGGTGAGTTTCGCGGCATTCCGACTTCGATGCCCCGGTTGCCGAAATTCAGTTGCCTTTGAATTTCGGGTGATCCCTCTTGAGCATGTATGCTTCTGCTACTTGTTCTACATCACACTTCCTTCCGCAAACAGCGAAACGCTTTGACTCGGTGAGTTTCGCGGCATTCCGACTTCGATGCCCGGTTGCCGAAATTCAGTTGCCTTTGAATTTCGGGTGATCCCTCTTGAGCATGTATGCTTCTGCTACTTGTTCTACATCACACTTCCTTCCTTAAACAGCGAAACGCTTTGACTCGGTGAGTTTCGCGGCATTCCGACTTCGATGCCCCGGTTGCCGAAATTAAGTTGCCTTTGAATTTCGGGTGATCCCTCTTGAGCATGTATGCTTCTGCTACTTGTTCTACATCACACTTCCTTCCTAAACAGCGAAACGCTTTGACTCGGTGAGTTTCGCGGCATTCCGACTTCGATGCCCCGGTTGCCGAAATTAAGTTGCCTTTGAATTTCGGGTGATCCCTCTTGAGCATGTATGCTTCTGCTACTTGTTCTACATCACACTTCCTTCCTTAAACAGCGAAACGCTTTGACTCGGTGAGTTTCGCGGCATTCCGACTTCGATGCCGCGGTTGCCGAAATTCAGTTGCCTTTGAATTTCTGGTGATCCCTCTTGAGCATGTATGCTTCTGCTACTTGTTCTACATCAAACTTCCTTCCTTAAACAGCGAAACGCTTTGACTCGGTGAGTTTCGCGGCATTCCGACTTCGATGCCTCCGTTGCCGAAATTCAGTTGCCTTTGAATTTCTGGTGATCCCTCTTGAGCATGTATGCTTCTGCTACTTGTTCTACATCACACTTCCTTCCTTAAACAGCGAAACGCTTTGACTCGGTGAGTTTCGCGGCATTCCGACTTCGATGCCCCGGTTGCCGAAATTAAGTTGCCTTTGAATTTCGGGTGATCCCTCTTGAGCATGTATGCTTCAGCTACTTGTTCTACATCACACTTCCTTCCTTAAACAGCGAAACGCTTTGACTCGGTGAGTTTCGCGGCATTCCGACTTCGATGCCTCGGTTGCCGAAATTAAGTTGCCTTTGAATTTCGGGTGATCCCTCTTGAGCATGTATGCTTCTGCTACTTGTTCTACATCAACTTCCTTCCTTAAACAGCGAAACGCTTTGACTCGGTGAGTTTCGCGGCATTCCGACTTCGATGCCCCGGTTGCCGAAATTCAGTTGCCTTTGAATTTCGGGTGATCCCTCTTGAGCATGTATGCTTCTGCTACTTGTTCTACATCACACTTCTTCCTTAAACAGCGAAACGCTTTGACTCGGTGAGTTTCGCGGCATTCCGACTTCGATGCCCGGTTGCCGAAATTCAGTTGCCTTTGAATTTCGGCTGATCCCTCTTGAGCATGTATGCTTCTGCTACTTGTTCTACATCAAACTTCCTTCCTTAAACAGCGAAACGCTTTGACTCGGTGAGTTTCGCGGCATTCCGACTTCGATGCCCGGTTGCCGAAATTAAGTTGCCTTTGAATTTCGGGTGATCCCTCTTGAGCATGTATGCTTCTGCTACTTGTTCTACATCACACTTCCTTCCTTAAACAGCGAAACGCTTTGACTCGGTGAGTTTCGCGGCATTCCGACTTCGATGCCCCGGTTGCCGAAATTAAGTTGCCTTTGAATTTCGGGTGATCCCTCTTGAGCATGTATGCTTCTGCTACTTGTTCTACATCACTTCCTTCCTTAAACAGCGAAACGCTTTGACTCGGTGAGTTTCGCGCATTCCGACTTCGATGCCCGGTTGCCGAAATTAGTTGCCTTTGAATTTCGGGTGATCCCTCTTGAGCATGTATGCTTCTGCTACTTGTTCTACATCACACTTCCTTCCTTAAACAGCGAAACGCTTTGACTCGGTGAGTTTCGCG
>CM055348.1:1622905-1642408 GCA_029228515.1 Populus alba x Populus x berolinensis
AAACGCTTTGACTCGGTGAGTTTCGCGGCATTCCGACTTCGATCCCCGGTTGCCGAAATTCAGTTGCCTTTGAATTTCGGGTGATCCCTCTTGAGCATGTATGCTTCTGCTACTTGTTCTACATCAGACTTCTCTTCCGCAAACGGCGAAACGCTTTGACTCGGTGAGTTTCGCGGCATTCCGACTTCGATGCCCCGGTTGCCGAAATTCAGTTGCCTTTGAATTTCGGGTGATCCCTCTTGAGCATGTATGCTTCTGCTACTTGTTCTACATCAGACTTCTTCCGCAAACGGCGAAACGCTTTGACTCGGTGAGTTTCGCGGCATTCCGACTTCGATGCCCCGTTGCCGAAATTCAGTTGCCTTTGAATTTCGGTGATCCCTCTTGAGCATGTATGCTTCTGCTACTTGTTCTACATCACACTTCCTTCGGCAAACGGCGAAACGCTTTGACTCGGTGAGTTTCGCGGCATTCCGACTTCGATGCCCCGTTTGCCGAAATTCAGTTGCCTTTGAATTTCGGGTGATCCCTCTTGAGCCTGTATGCTTCTGCTACTTGTTCTACATCACACTTTCTTCCGCAAACGGCGAAACACTTTGACTCGGTGAGTTTCGCGGCATTCCGACTTCGATGCCCCGTTTGCCGAAATTCAGTTGCCTTTGAATTTCGGGTGATCCCTCTTGAGCATGTATGCTTCTGCTACTTGTTCTACATCACACTTCCTCCGCAAACAGCGAAACGCTTTGACTCGGTGAGTTTCGCGGCATTCCGACTTCGATGCCCCGTTTGCCGAAATTCAGTTGCCTTTGAATTTCGGGTGATCCCTCTTGAGCATGTATGCTTCTGCTACTTTTCTACATCACACTTCCTTCCGCAAACGGCGAAACGCTTTGACTCGGTGAGTTTCGCGGCATTCCGTCTTCGATGCCCCGTTGCCGAAATTCAGTTGCCTTTGAATTTCGGGTGATCCCTCTTGAGCATGTATGCTTCTGCTACTTGTTCTACATCACACTTCCTTCCGCAAACGGCGAAACGCTTTGACTCGGTGAGTTTCGCGGCATTCCGACTTCGATGCCCCGGTTGCCGAAATTCAGTTGCCTTTGAATTTCGGGTGATCCCTCTTGAGCATGTATGCTTCTGCTACTTGTTCTACATCAGACTTCCTTCCGCAAACGCGAAACGCTTTGACTCGGTGAGTTTCGCGGCATTCCGACTTCGATGCCCCGGTTGCCGAAATTCAGTTGCCTTTGAATTTCGGGTGATCCCTCTTGAGCATGTATGCTTCTGCTACTTGTTCTACATCACACTTCCTTCCGCAAACGGCGAAACGCTTTGACTCGGTGAGTTTCGCGGCATTCCGACTTCGATGCCCCGGTTGAAAAGTTGCCTTTGAATTTCGGGTGATCCCTCTTGAGCATGTATGCTTCTGCTACTTGTTCTACATCAACTTCTTCCGCAAACGGCGAAACGCTTTGACTCGGTGAGTTTCGCGGCATTCCGACTTCGATGCCCCGTTGCCGAAATTCAGTTGCCTTTGAATTTCGGGTGATCCCTCTTGAGCATGTATGCTTCTGCTACTTGTTCTACATCAGACTTCCTTCCGCAAACGGCGAAACGCTTTGACTCGGTGAGTTTCGCGGCATTCCGACTTCGATGCCCCGGTTGCCGAAATTCAGTTGCCTTTGAATTTCGGGTGATCCCTCTTGAGCATGTATGCTTCTGCTACTTGTTCTACATCAGACTTCCTTCCGCAAACGGCGAAACGCTTTGACTCGGTGAGTTTCGCGGCATTCCGACTTCGATGCCCCGGTTGCCGAAATTCAGTTGCCTTTGAATTTCGGGTGATCCCTCTTGAGCATGTATGCTTCTGCTACTTGTTCTACATCACACTTCCTTCCGCAAAAGCGAAACGCTTTGACTCGGTGAGTTTCGCGGCATTCACTTCGATGCCCCGGTTGCCGAAATTCAGTTGCCTTTGAATTTCGGGTGATCCCTCTTGAGCATGTATGCTTCTGCTACTTGTTCTACATCACACTTCCTTCCGCAAACGAAACGCTTTGACTCGGTGAGTTTCGCGGCATTCCGACTTCGATGCCCCGTTGCCGAAATTCAGTTGCCTTTGAATTTCGGGTGATCCCTCTTGAGCATGTATGCTTCTGCTACTTGTTCTACATCACACTTCCTTCCGCAAACGGCGAAACGCTTTGACTCGGTGAGTTTCGCGGCATTCCGACTTCGATGCCCCGGTTGCCGAAATTCAGTTGCCTTTGAATTTCGGGTGATCCCTCTTGAGCATGTATGCTTCTGCTACTTGTTCTACATCACACTTCCTTCCGCAAACGGCGAAACGCTTTGACTCGGTGAGTTTCGCGGCATTCCGACTTCGATGCCCCGGTTGCCGAAATTCAGTTGCCTTTGAATTTCGGGTGATCCCTCTTGAGCATGTATGCTTCTGCTACTTGTTCTACATCACACTTCTTCCGCAAACGGCGAAACGCTTTGACTCGGTGAGTTTCGCGGCATTCCGACTTCGATGCCCCGGTTGCCGAAATTCAGTTGCCTTTGAATTTCGGGTGATCCCTCTTGAGCATGTATGCTTCTGCTACTTGTTCTACATCACACTTCCTTCCGCAAACGGCGAAACGCTTTGACTCGGTGAGTTTCGCGGCATTCCGACTTCGATGCCCCGGTTGCCGAAATTCAGTTGCCTTTGAATTTCGGGTGATCCCTCTTGAGCATGTATGCTTCTGCTACTTGTTCTACATCAGACTTCCTTCCGCAAACGGCGAAACGCTTTGACTCGGTGAGTTTCGCGGCATTCCGACTTCGATGCCCCGGTTGCCGAAATTCAGTTGCCTTTGAATTTCGGGTGATCCCTCTTGAGCATGTATGCTTCTGCTACTTGTTCTACATCAGACTTCCTTCCGCAAACGGCGAAACGCTTTGACTCGGTGAGTTTCGCGGCATTCCGACTTCGATGCCCCGGTTGCCGAAATTCAGTTGCCTTTGAATTTCGGGTGATCCCTCTTGAGCATGTATGCTTCTGCTACTTGTTCTACATCAGACTTCCTTCCGCAAACGGCGAAACGCTTTGACTCGGTGAGTTTCGCGGCATTCCGACTTCGATGCCCCGGTTGCCGAAATTCAGTTGCCTTTGAATTTCGGGTGATCCCTCTTGAGCATGTATGCTTCTGCTACTTGTTCTACATCAGACTTCCTTCCGCAAACGGCGAAACGCTTTGACTCGGTGAGTTTCGCGGCATTCCGACTTCGATGCCCCGGTTGCCGAAATTCAGTTGCCTTTGAATTTCGGGTGATCCCTCTTGAGCATGTATGCTTCTGCTACTTGTTCTACATCAGACTTCTTCCGCAAACGGCGAAACGCTTTGACTCGGTGAGTTTCGCGGCATTCCGACTTCGATGCCCCGGTTGCCGAAATTCAGTTGCCTTTGAATTTCGGGTGATCCCTCTTGAGCATGTATGCTTCTGCTACTTGTTCTACATCAGACTTCCTTCCGCAAACGGCGAAACGCTTTGACTCGGTGAGTTTCGCGGCATTCCGACTTCGATGCCCCGGTTGCCGAAATTCAGTTGCCTTTGAATTTCGGGTGATCCCTCTTGAGCATGTATGCTTCTGCTACTTGTTCTACATCAGACTTCTTCCGCAAACGGCGAAACGCTTTGACTCGGTGAGTTTCGCGGCATTCCGACTTCGATGCCCCGGTTGCCGAAATTCAGTTGCCTTTGAATTTCGGGTGATCCCTCTTGAGCATGTATGCTTCTGCTACTTGTTCTACATCAGACTTCCTTCCGCAAACGGCGAAACGCTTTGACTCGGTGAGTTTCGCGGCATTCCGACTTCGATGCCCCGGTTGCCGAAATTCAGTTGCCTTTGAATTTCGGGTGATCCCTCTTGAGCATGTATGCTTCTGCTACTTGTTCTACATCACACTTCCTTCCGCAAACGGCGAAACGCTTTGACTCGGTGAGTTTCGCGGCATTCCGACTTCGATGCCCCGGTTGCCGAAATTCAGTTGCCTTTGAATTTCGGGTGATCCCTCTTGAGCATGTATGCTTCTGCTACTTGTTCTACATCAGACTTCCTTCCGCAAACGGCGAAACGCTTTGACTCGGTGAGTTTCGCGGCATTCCGACTTCGATGCCCCGGTTGCCGAAATTCAGTTGCCTTTGAATTTCGGGTGATCCCTCTTGAGCATGTATGCTTCTGCTACTTGTTCTACATCAGACTTCCTTCCGCAAACGGCGAAACGCTTTGACTCGGTGAGTTTCGCGGCATTCCGACTTCGATGCCCCGGTTGCCGAAATTCAGTTGCCTTTGAATTTCGGGTGATCCCTCTTGAGCATGTATGCTTCTGCTACTTGTTCTACATCAGACTTCTTCCGCAAACGGCGAAACGCTTTGACTCGGTGAGTTTCGCGGCATTCCGACTTCGATGCCCCGTTGCCGAAATTCAGTTGCCTTTGAATTTCGGGTGATCCCTCTTGAGCATGTATGCTTCTGCTACTTGTTCTACATCAGACTTCTTCCGCAAACGGCGAAACGCTTTGACTCGGTGAGTTTCGCGGCATTCCGACTTCGATGCCCCGGTTGCCGAAATTCAGTTGCCTTTGAATTTCGGGTGATCCCTCTTGAGCATGTATGCTTCTGCTACTTGTTCTACATCAGACTTCCTTCCGCAAACGGCGAAACGCTTTGACTCGGTGAGTTTCGCGGCATTCCGACTTCGATGCCCCGGTTGCCGAAATTCAGTTGCCTTTGAATTTCGGGTGATCCCTCTTGAGCATGTATGCTTCTGCTACTTGTTCTACATCACACTTCCTTCCGCAAACGGCGAAACGCTTTGACTCGGTGAGTTTCGCGGCATTCCGACTTCGATGCCCCGGTTGCCGAAATTCAGTTGCCTTTGAATTTCGGGTGATCCCTCTTGAGCATGTATGCTTCTGCTACTTGTTCTACATCAGACTTCCTTCCGCAAACGGCGAAACGCTTTGACTCGGTGAGTTTCGCGGCATTCCGACTTCGATGCCCCGTTGCCGAAATTCAGTTGCCTTTGAATTTCGGGTGATCCCTCTTGAGCATGTATGCTTCTGCTACTTGTTCTACATCAGACTTCCTTCCGCAAACGGCGAAACGCTTTGACTCGGTGAGTTTCGCGGCATTCCGACTTCGATGCCCCGGTTGCCGAAATTCAGTTGCCTTTGAATTTCGGGTGATCCCTCTTGAGCATGTATGCTTCTGCTACTTGTTCTACATCAGACTTCCTTCCGCAAACGGCGAAACGCTTTGACTCGGTGAGTTTCGCGGCATTCCGACTTCGATGCCCCGGTTGCCGAAATTCAGTTGCCTTTGAATTTCGGGTGATCCCTCTTGAGCATGTATGCTTCTGCTACTTGTTCTACATCAGACTTCTTCCGCCGCAAAGAAAACGCTTTGACTCGGTGAGTTTCGCGGCATTCCGACTTCGATGCCCCGGTTGCCGAAATTCAGTTGCCTTTGAATTTCGGGTGATCCCTCTTGAGCATGTATGCTTCTGCTACTTGTTCTACATCAGACTTCCTTCCGCAAACGGCGAAACGCTTTGACTCGGTGAGTTTCGCGGCATTCCGACTTCGATGCCCCGGTTGCCGAAATTCAGTTGCCTTTGAATTTCGGGTGATCCCTCTTGAGCATGTATGCTTCTGCTACTTGTTCTACATCACACTTCCTTCCGCAAACGGCGAAACGCTTTGACTCGGTGAGTTTCGCGGCATTCCGACTTCGATGCCCCGGTTGCCGAAATTCAGTTGCCTTTGAATTTCGGGTGATCCCTCTTGAGCATGTATGCTTCTGCTACTTGTTCTACATCAGACTTCTTCCGCAAACGGCGAAACGCTTTGACTCGGTGAGTTTCGCGGCATTCCGACTTCGATGCCCCGTTGCCGAAATTCAGTTGCCTTTGAATTTCGGGTGATCCCTCTTGAGCATGTATGCTTCTGCTACTTGTTCTACATCAGACTTCTTCCGCAAACGGCGAAACGCTTTGACTCGGTGAGTTTCGCGGCATTCCGACTTCGATGCCCCGGTTGCCGAAATTCAGTTGCCTTTGAATTTCGGGTGATCCCTCTTGAGCATGTATGCTTCTGCTACTTGTTCTACATCAGACTTCCTTCCGCAAACGGCGAAACGCTTTGACTCGGTGAGTTTCGCGGCATTCCGACTTCGATGCCCCGGTTGCCGAAATTCAGTTGCCTTTGAATTTCGGGTGATCCCTCTTGAGCATGTATGCTTCTGCTACTTGTTCTACATCAGACTTCCTTCCGCAAACGGCGAAACGCTTTGACTCGGTGAGTTTCGCGGCATTCCGACTTCGATGCCCCGGTTGCCGAAATTCAGTTGCCTTTGAATTTCGGGTGATCCCTCTTGAGCATGTATGCTTCTGCTACTTGTTCTACATCAGACTTCCTTCCGCAAACGGCGAAACGCTTTGACTCGGTGAGTTTCGCGGCATTCCGACTTCGATGCCCGGTTGCCGAAATTCAGTTGCCTTTGAATTTCGGGTGATCCCTCTTGAGCATGTATGCTTCTGCTACTTGTTCTACATCAGACTTCCTTCCGCAAACAGCGAAACGCTTTGACTCGGTGAGTTTCGCGGCATTCCGACTTCGATGCCCCGGTTGCCGAAATTCAGTTGCCTTTGAATTTCGGGTGATCCCTCTTGAGCATGTATGCTTCTGCTACTTGTTCTACATCAGACTTCCTTCCGCAAACGCGAAACGCTTTGACTCGGTGAGTTTCGCGGCATTCCGACTTCGATGCCCCGGTTGCCGAAATTCAGTTGCCTTTGAATTTCGGGTGATCCCTCTTGAGCATGTATGCTTCTGCTACTTGTTCTACATCAGACTTCCTTCCGCAAACGGCGAAACGCTTTGACTCGGTGAGTTTCGCGGCATTCCGACTTCGATGCCCCGGTTGCCGAAATTCAGTTGCCTTTGAATTTCGGGTGATCCCTCTTGAGCATGTATGCTTCTGCTACTTGTTCTACATCAGACTTCTTCCGCAAACGGCGAAACGCTTTGACTCGGTGAGTTTCGCGGCATTCCGACTTCGATGCCCCGTTTGCCGAAATTCAGTTGCCTTTGAATTTCGGGTGATCCCTCTTGAGCATGTATGCTTCTGCTACTTGTTCTACATCAGACTTCTTCCGCAAACGGCGAAACGCTTTGACTCGGTGAGTTTCGCGGCATTCCGACTTCGATGCCCCGGTTGCCGAAATTCAGTTGCCTTTGAATTTCGGGTGATCCCTCTTGAGCATGTATGCTTCTGCTACTTGTTCTACATCAGACTTCCTTCCGCAAACGGCGAAACGCTTTGACTCGGTGAGTTTCGCGGCATTCCGACTTCGATGCCCCGGTTGCCGAAATTCAGTTGCCTTTGAATTTCGGGTGATCCCTCTTGAGCATGTATGCTTCTGCTACTTGTTCTACATCAGACTTCCTTCCGCAAACGGCGAAACGCTTTGACTCGGTGAGTTTCGCGGCATTCCGACTTCGATGCCCCGGTTGCCGAAATTCAGTTGCCTTTGAATTTCGGGTGATCCCTCTTGAGCATGTATGCTTCTGCTACTTGTTCTACATCAGACTTCCTTCCGCAAACGGCGAAACGCTTTGACTCGGTGAGTTTCGCGGCATTCCGACTTCGATGCCCCGTTGCCGAAATTCAGTTGCCTTTGAATTTCGGGTGATCCCTCTTGAGCATGTATGCTTCTGCTACTTGTTCTACATCAGACTTCCTTCCGCAAACGGCGAAACGCTTTGACTCGGTGAGTTTCGCGGCATTCCGACTTCGATGCCCCGGTTGCCGAAATTCAGTTGCCTTTGAATTTCGGGTGATCCCTCTTGAGCATGTATGCTTCTGCTACTTGTTCTACATCAGACTTCCTTCCGCAAACGGCGAAACGCTTTGACTCGGTGAGTTTCGCGGCATTCCGACTTCGATGCCCCGGTTGCCGAAATTCAGTTGCCTTTGAATTTCGGGTGATCCCTCTTGAGCATGTATGCTTCTGCTACTTGTTCTACATCAGACTTCCTTCCGCAAACGGCGAAACGCTTTGACTCGGTGAGTTTCGCGGCATTCCGACTTCGATGCCCCGGTTGCCGAAATTCAGTTGCCTTTGAATTTCGGGTGATCCCTCTTGAGCATGTATGCTTCTGCTACTTGTTCTACATCAGACTTCCTTCCGCAAACGGCGAAACGCTTTGACTCGGTGAGTTTCGCGGCATTCCGACTTCGATGCCCCGGTTGCCGAAATTCAGTTGCCTTTGAATTTCGGGTGATCCCTCTTGAGCATGTATGCTTCTGCTACTTGTTCTACATCAGACTTCTTCCGCAAACGGCGAAACGCTTTGACTCGGTGAGTTTCGCGGCATTCCGACTTCGATGCCCCGGTTGCCGAAATTCAGTTGCCTTTGAATTTCGGGTGATCCCTCTTGAGCATGTATGCTTCTGCTACTTGTTCTACATCAGACTTCCTTCGCAAACGGCGAAACGCTTTGACTCGGTGAGTTTCGCGGCATTCCGACTTCGATGCCCCGGTTGCCGAAATTCAGTTGCCTTTGAATTTCGGGTGATCCCTCTTGAGCATGTATGCTTCTGCTACTTGTTCTACATCAGACTTCTTCCGCAAACGGCGAAACGCTTTGACTCGGTGAGTTTCGCGGCATTCCGACTTCGATGCCCCGGTTGCCGAAATTCAGTTGCCTTTGAATTTCGGGTGATCCCTCTTGAGCATGTATGCTTCTGCTACTTGTTCTACATCAGACTTCCTTCCGCAAACGGCGAAACGCTTTGACTCGGTGAGTTTCGCGGCATTCCGACTTCGATGCCCCGGTTGCCGAAATTCAGTTGCCTTTGAATTTCGGGTGATCCCTCTTGAGCATGTATGCTTCTGCTACTTGTTCTACATCAGACTTCCTCCGCAAACGGCGAAACGCTTTGACTCGGTGAGTTTCGCGGCATTCCGACTTCGATGCCCCGGTTGCCGAAATTCAGTTGCCTTTGAATTTCGGGTGATCCCTCTTGAGCATGTATGCTTCTGCTACTTGTTCTACATCAGACTTCCTTCCGCAAACGGCGAAACGCTTTGACTCGGTGAGTTTCGCGGCATTCCGACTTCGATGCCCCGGTTGCCGAAATTCAGTTGCCTTTGAATTTCGGGTGATCCCTCTTGAGCATGTATGCTTCTGCTACTTGTTCTACATCAGACTTCTTCCGCAAACGGCGAAACGCTTTGACTCGGTGAGTTTCGCGGCATTCCGACTTCGATGCCCCGGTTGCCGAAATTCAGTTGCCTTTGAATTTCGGGTGATCCCTCTTGAGCATGTATGCTTCTGCTACTTGTTCTACATCAGACTTCTTCCGCAAACGGCGAAACGCTTTGACTCGGTGAGTTTCGCGGCATTCCGACTTCGATGCCCCGGTTGCCGAAATTCAGTTGCCTTTGAATTTCGGGTGATCCCTCTTGAGCATGTATGCTTCTGCTACTTGTTCTACATCAGACTTCTTCCGCAAACGGCGAAACGCTTTGACTCGGTGAGTTTCGCGGCATTCCGACTTCGATGCCCCGGTTGCCGAAATTCAGTTGCCTTTGAATTTCGGGTGATCCCTCTTGAGCATGTATGCTTCTGCTACTTGTTCTACATCAGACTTCCTTCCGCAAACGCGAAACGCTTTGACTCGGTGAGTTTCGCGGCATTCCGACTTCGATGCCCCGGTTGCCGAAATTCAGTTGCCTTTGAATTTCGGGTGATCCCTCTTGAGCATGTATGCTTCTGCTACTTGTTCTACATCAGACTTCCTTCCGCAAACGGCGAAACGCTTTGACTCGGTGAGTTTCGCGGCATTCCGACTTCGATGCCCCGGTTGCCGAAATTCAGTTGCCTTTGAATTTCGGGTGATCCCTCTTGAGCATGTATGCTTCTGCTACTTGTTCTACATCACACTTCCTTCCGCAAACGGCGAAACGCTTTGACTCGGTGAGTTTCGCGGCATTCCGACTTCGATGCCCCGGTTGCCGAAATTCAGTTGCCTTTGAATTTCGGGTGATCCCTCTTGAGCATGTATGCTTCTGCTACTTGTTCTACATCAGACTTCTTCCGCAAACGGCGAAACGCTTTGACTCGGTGAGTTTCGCGGCATTCCGACTTCGATGCCCCGGTTGCCGAAATTCAGTTGCCTTTGAATTTCGGGTGATCCCTCTTGAGCATGTATGCTTCT
This sequence comes from Populus alba x Populus x berolinensis, assembly GCA_029228515.1. Taxonomy (NCBI): domain Eukaryota; kingdom Viridiplantae; phylum Streptophyta; class Magnoliopsida; order Malpighiales; family Salicaceae; genus Populus; species Populus alba x Populus x berolinensis. The sequence continues at coordinate 1,633,179 of CM055348.1, forward strand.
GCTACTTGTTCTACATCAGACTTCCTTCCGCAAACGGCGAAACGCTTTGACTCGGTGAGTTTCGCGGCATTCCGACTTCGATGCCCCGGTTGCCGAAATTCAGTTGCCTTTGAATTTCGGGTGATCCCTCTTGAGCATGTATGCTTCTGCTACTTGTTCTACATCAGACTTCTTCCGCAAACGGCGAAACGCTTTGACTCGGTGAGTTTCGCGGCATTCCGACTTCGATGCCCCGGTTGCCGAAATTCAGTTGCCTTTGAATTTCGGGTGATCCCTCTTGAGCATGTATGCTTCTGCTACTTGTTCTACATCAGACTTCTTCCGCAAACGGCGAAACGCTTTGACTCGGTGAGTTTCGCGGCATTCCGACTTCGATGCCCCGGTTGCCGAAATTCAGTTGCCTTTGAATTTCGGGTGATCCCTCTTGAGCATGTATGCTTCTGCTACTTGTTCTACATCAGACTTCTTCCGCAAACGGCGAAACGCTTTGACTCGGTGAGTTTCGCGGCATTCCGACTTCGATGCCCCGGTTGCCGAAATTCAGTTGCCTTTGAATTTCGGGTGATCCCTCTTGAGCATGTATGCTTCTGCTACTTGTTCTACATCAGACTTCCTTCCGCAAACGGCGAAACGCTTTGACTCGGTGAGTTTCGCGGCATTCCGACTTCGATGCCCCGGTTGCCGAAATTCAGTTGCCTTTGAATTTCGGGTGATCCCTCTTGAGCATGTATGCTTCTGCTACTTGTTCTACATCAGACTTCTTCCGCAAACGGCGAAACGCTTTGACTCGGTGAGTTTCGCGGCATTCCGACTTCGATGCCCCGGTTGCCGAAATTCAGTTGCCTTTGAATTTCGGGTGATCCCTCTTGAGCATGTATGCTTCTGCTACTTGTTCTACATCAGACTTCTTCCGCAAACGGCGAAACGCTTTGACTCGGTGAGTTTCGCGGCATTCCGACTTCGATGCCCCGGTTGCCGAAATTCAGTTGCCTTTGAATTTCGGGTGATCCCTCTTGAGCATGTATGCTTCTGCTACTTGTTCTACATCAGACTTCCTTCCGCAAACGGCGAAACGCTTTGACTCGGTGAGTTTCGCGGCATTCCGACTTCGATGCCCCGGTTGCCGAAATTCAGTTGCCTTTGAATTTCGGGTGATCCCTCTTGAGCATGTATGCTTCTGCTACTTGTTCTACATCAGACTTCCTTCCGCAAACGGCGAAACGCTTTGACTCGGTGAGTTTCGCGGCATTCCGACTTCGATGCCCCGGTTGCCGAAATTCAGTTGCCTTTGAATTTCGGGTGATCCCTCTTGAGCATGTATGCTTCTGCTACTTGTTCTACATCAGACTTCTTCCGCAAACGGCGAAACGCTTTGACTCGGTGAGTTTCGCGGCATTCCGACTTCGATGCCCCGGTTGCCGAAATTCAGTTGCCTTTGAATTTCGGGTGATCCCTCTTGAGCATGTATGCTTCTGCTACTTGTTCTACATCAGACTTCTTCCGCAAACGGCGAAACGCTTTGACTCGGTGAGTTTCGCGGCATTCCGACTTCGATGCCCCGTTGCCGAAATTCAGTTGCCTTTGAATTTCGGGTGATCCCTCTTGAGCATGTATGCTTCTGCTACTTGTTCTACATCAGACTTCTTCCGCAAACGGCGAAACGCTTTGACTCGGTGAGTTTCGCGGCATTCCGACTTCGATGCCCCGGTTGCCGAAATTCAGTTGCCTTTGAATTTCGGGTGATCCCTCTTGAGCATGTATGCTTCTGCTACTTGTTCTACATCAGACTTCCTTCCGCAAACGGCGAAACGCTTTGACTCGGTGAGTTTCGCGGCATTCCGACTTCGATGCCCCGGTTGCCGAAATTCAGTTGCCTTTGAATTTCGGGTGATCCCTCTTGAGCATGTATGCTTCTGCTACTTGTTCTACATCACACTTCCTTCCGCAAACGGCGAAACGCTTTGACTCGGTGAGTTTCGCGGCATTCCGACTTCGATGCCCCGGTTGCCGAAATTCAGTTGCCTTTGAATTTCGGGTGATCCCTCTTGAGCATGTATGCTTCTGCTACTTGTTCTACATCAGACTTCCTTCCGCAAACGGCGAAACGCTTTGACTCGGTGAGTTTCGCGGCATTCCGACTTCGATGCCCCGGTTGCCGAAATTCAGTTGCCTTTGAATTTCGGGTGATCCCTCTTGAGCATGTATGCTTCTGCTACTTGTTCTACATCAGACTTCTTCCGCAAACGGCGAAACGCTTTGACTCGGTGAGTTTCGCGGCATTCCGACTTCGATGCCCCGGTTGCCGAAATTCAGTTGCCTTTGAATTTCGGGTGATCCCTCTTGAGCATGTATGCTTCTGCTACTTGTTCTACATCAGACTTCCTTCCGCAAACGGCGAAACGCTTTGACTCGGTGAGTTTCGCGGCATTCCGACTTCGATGCCCCGGTTGCCGAAATTCAGTTGCCTTTGAATTTCGGGTGATCCCTCTTGAGCATGTATGCTTCTGCTACTTGTTCTACATCAGACTTCTTCCGCAAACGGCGAAACGCTTTGACTCGGTGAGTTTCGCGGCATTCCGACTTCGATGCCCCGGTTGCCGAAATTCAGTTGCCTTTGAATTTCGGGTGATCCCTCTTGAGCATGTATGCTTCTGCTACTTGTTCTACATCAGACTTCCTTCCGCAAACGGCGAAACGCTTTGACTCGGTGAGTTTCGCGGCATTCCGACTTCGATGCCCCGGTTGCCGAAATTCAGTTGCCTTTGAATTTCGGGTGATCCCTCTTGAGCATGTATGCTTCTGCTACTTGTTCTACATCAGACTTCTTCCGCAAACGGCGAAACGCTTTGACTCGGTGAGTTTCGCGGCATTCCGACTTCGATGCCCCGGTTGCCGAAATTCAGTTGCCTTTGAATTTCGGGTGATCCCTCTTGAGCATGTATGCTTCTGCTACTTGTTCTACATCAGACTTCCTTCCGCAAACGGCGAAACGCTTTGACTCGGTGAGTTTCGCGGCATTCCGACTTCGATGCCCCGGTTGCCGAAATTCAGTTGCCTTTGAATTTCGGGTGATCCCTCTTGAGCATGTATGCTTCTGCTACTTGTTCTACATCAGACTTCTTCCGCAAACGGCGAAACGCTTTGACTCGGTGAGTTTCGCGGCATTCCGACTTCGATGCCCCGGTTGCCGAAATTCAGTTGCCTTTGAATTTCGGGTGATCCCTCTTGAGCATGTATGCTTCTGCTACTTGTTCTACATCAGACTTCTTTCCGCAAACGGCGAAACGCTTTGACTCGGTGAGTTTCGCGGCATTCCGACTTCGATGCCCCGGTTGCCGAAATTCAGTTGCCTTTGAATTTCGGGTGATCCCTCTTGAGCATGTATGCTTCTGCTACTTGTTCTACATCAGACTTCTTCCGCAAACGGCGAAACGCTTTGACTCGGTGAGTTTCGCGGCATTCCGACTTCGATGCCCCGGTTGCCGAAATTCAGTTGCCTTTGAATTTCGGGTGATCCCTCTTGAGCATGTATGCTTCTGCTACTTGTTCTACATCAGACTTCTTCCGCAAACGGCGAAACGCTTTGACTCGGTGAGTTTCGCGGCATTCCGACTTCGATGCCCCGGTTGCCGAAATTCAGTTGCCTTTGAATTTCGGGTGATCCCTCTTGAGCATGTATGCTTCTGCTACTTGTTCTACATCAGACTTCCTTCCGCAAACAGCGAAACGCTTTGACTCGGTGAGTTTCGCGGCATTCCGACTTCGATGCCCCGGTTGCCGAAATTCAGTTGCCTTTGAATTTCGGGTGATCCCTCTTGAGCATGTATGCTTCTGCTACTTGTTCTACATCAGACTTCTTCCGCAAACGGCGAAACGCTTTGACTCGGTGAGTTTCGCGGCATTCCGACTTCGATGCCCCGGTTGCCGAAATTCAGTTGCCTTTGAATTTCGGGTGATCCCTCTTGAGCATGTATGCTTCTGCTACTTGTTCTACATCAGACTTCTTCCGCAAACGGCGAAACGCTTTGACTCGGTGAGTTTCGCGGCATTCCGACTTCGATGCCCCGTTGCCGAAATTCAGTTGCCTTTGAATTTCGGGTGATCCCTCTTGAGCATGTATGCTTCTGCTACTTGTTCTACATCAGACTTCCTTCCGCAAAGCGAAACGCTTTGACTCGGTGAGTTTCGCGGCATTCCGACTTCGATGCCCCGGTTGCCGAAATTCAGTTGCCTTTGAATTTCGGGTGATCCCTCTTGAGCATGTATGCTTCTGCTACTTGTTCTACATCAGACTTCTTCCGCAAACGGCGAAACGCTTTGACTCGGTGAGTTTCGCGGCATTCCGACTTCGATGCCCGGTTGCCGAAATTCAGTTGCCTTTGAATTTCGGGTGATCCCTCTTGAGCATGTATGCTTCTGCTACTTGTTCTACATCAGACTTTCTTCCGCAAACGGCGAAACGCTTTGACTCGGTGAGTTTCGCGGCATTCCGACTTCGATGCCCCGGTTGCCGAAATTCAGTTGCCTTTGAATTTCGGGTGATCCCTCTTGAGCATGTATGCTTCTGCTACTTGTTCTACATCAGACTTCCTTCCGCAAACGGCGAAACGCTTTGACTCGGTGAGTTTCGCGGCATTCCGACTTCGATGCCCCGGTTGCCGAAATTCAGTTGCCTTTGAATTTCGGGTGATCCCTCTTGAGCATGTATGCTTCTGCTACTTGTTCTACATCAGACTTCTTCCGCAAACAGCGAAACGCTTTGACTCGGTGAGTTTCGCGGCATTCCGACTTCGATGCCCCGGTTGCCGAAATTCAGTTGCCTTTGAATTTCGGGTGATCCCTCTTGAGCATGTATGCTTCTGCTACTTGTTCTACATCAGACTTCCTTCCGCAAACGGCGAAACGCTTTGACTCGGTGAGTTTCGCGGCATTCCGACTTCGATGCCCCGGTTGCCGAAATTCAGTTGCCTTTGAATTTCGGGTGATCCCTCTTGAGCATGTATGCTTCTGCTACTTGTTCTACATCAGACTTTCTCCGCAAACGGCGAAACGCTTTGACTCGGTGAGTTTCGCGGCATTCCGACTTCGATGCCCGGTTGCCGAAATTCAGTTGCCTTTGAATTTCGGGTGATCCCTCTTGAGCATGTATGATTCTGCTACTTGTTCTACATCAGACTTCTTCCGCAAATGGCGAAACGCTTTGACTCGGTGACTTTCGCGGCATTCCGACTTCGATGCCCCGGTTGCCGAAATTCAGTTGCCTTTGAATTTCGGGTGATCCCTCTTCAGCATGTATGCTTCTGCTACTTGTTCTACATCAAACTTCCTTCCTTAAACAGCGAAACGCTTTGACTCGGTGAGTTTCGCGGCATTCCGACTTAGATGCCCCGGTTGCCGAAATTAAGTTGCCTTTGAATTTCGGGTGATCCCTCTTGAGCATGTATGCTTCTGCTACTTGTTCTACATCAGACTTCTTCCGCAAATGGCGAAACGCTTTGACTCGGTGAGTTTCGCGGCATTCCGACTTCGATGCCCCGTTGCCGAAATTAAGTTGCCTTTGAATTTCGGGTGATCCCTCTTGAGCATGTATGCTTCTGCTACTTGTTCTACATCACACTTCCTTTCTTAAATAGCGAAACGCTTTGACTCAGTGAGTTTCACGGCATTCCGACTTCGATGCCTTGGTTGCCGCAATTAAGTTGCCTTTGAATTTCGGGTGATCCCTCTTGAGCATGTATGCTTCTGCTACTTGTTCTACATCACACTTCTTTCTAAATAGAGCCGAAACGCCTTTGACTCATTGAGTTTCATCACGTCAATTTCCGACTTCGATGCCGTTGGTTGCTCGCATTAAGTTGCCCTTTGAATTTTCGGGTGATCCCTCTTGAGCATGTATGCTTCTGCTACTTGTTCTACAGTCAAACTTCCTCCTTAAAAACACGAAACGCTTTGACTCTATGAGTTTCGCGGCATTCCGACTTTTCCGATGCCACCGGTTGCCGAAATTAAAGTTTCCTTTGAATTTCGGGTGATCCCTCTTGAGCATGTAATGCTTCTGCTACTTGTTCTACATCACACTTCCTTCCTTAAACAGCGAAACGCTTTGACTCGGGGAAGTTTCGCGGCATTCCCCGACTTCGATGCCTCGGTTGCCAAAATTCAGTTGCCGTTGAATTTTCCTGGTGATCTGCCCCTCTTGAGCATGTATGCTTCTGCTACTTGTTCTACATCAAACTTCCTTCCTAAACAGCGAAATGACTTTGACTCGGTTGAGTTTCGCGGCTTTCCTGACATCGATGCCCCAGTTGCCGAAATTATGTTTGCCTTTGAATTTCGGGTGATCCCTCTTGAGCATGTATGCTTTCAGCTACTTGTTCTAAACATCACACTTCCTTCCTTAAAAACATTAAACGCATTGACGTCAGGTGAGTTTCGCGCAATTCCGACTTCTGATGCCTCGGTTGCCGAAATTCATTTGTCTTTGAATTTCGGGTGATCGCTTCTTCAGCAATGTATGCTTATGCTACTTGTTCCTAAGATCAGACTTCTTCCGCATAGGGCCAAACGTTTTGGACTCGGTGCGTTACGCGGCATGCGAACTACTATTGTCCCTGGTGCCTAAAAAATTAAGTTGCCTTTGAATTTCGGATGATCCCTCTTGAGCATAGTATGCTTCTGCTACTTGTTTTCTACATCAAACTTCCTTTCCTTAAACACGAAAAACCTTTGACTCGGTGAGTTTCGCGGCATTCCGACTTCGATGCCCGGTTGCCGAAATTAAGTTGCCTTTGAATTTCGGGTGAATCCCTCTTGAGCATGCATGCTTCTGCTTACGATGTTCTACATAACAACTTCCTTCCTTACACAGCGAAACGCTTTGACTAATTGAGTTTTCACTGGCATTCCGACTTCGATGCCCCCGGTTGCCAAAATTCAGTTGCCTTTGAATTACGATTACGGGTGATCCCTCTTGAGCATGTATGCTTCTGCTACATGGTTTCTACATCACACTTCCTTCCGCTTAAAACAGCGAAACGCTATGACTAGTGCGGGAAGTTTCGCGGCATTCTCGACTTCCGATGCCCCGTTGCCAAAATTCAGTTGCCTTTGAATTTCGGATGATCCCTCTTGAGCATGTATGCTTTCTGCTACTTGTTCTACATCAAACTTCCCCGCGCCCACCACATCCTTCGTCCTTAACAACGAAACAACTTTGACTCGGTGAGTTTCGCGGCATTCCGACTTCGATGCCCCGGTTGCCGAAATTCAGTTGCCTTTGAATTTCGGGTGATCCCTCTTGAGCATGTATGCTTCTGCTACTTGTTCTCTACATCACACTTCCTTCCGCAAACGGCGAAACGCTTTGACTCGGTGAGTTTCGCGGCATTCCGACTTCGATGCCCCGGTGCCGAAATTCAGTTGCCTTTGAATTTCGGGTGATCCCTCTTGAGCATGTATGCTTCTGCTACTTGTTCTACATCACACTTCCTTCCGCAAACAGCGAAACGCTTTGACTCGGTGAGTTTCGCGGCATTCCGACTTCGATGCCCTCCCCCGGTTGCCGAAATTCAGTTGCCTTTGAATTTCGGGTGATCCCTCTTGAGCATGATTCCTTCTGATACTTGTTCTACTTCGTTCTACAATCACAACTTCCTTCCACAAAAGGCGAAACGGCTTTGACTCACGGTGAGTTTTCGCGGGCATTCCGACTTCGATGCCCCGGTTGCCGAAATTAGGTTGGCTTTGAATTTCAAGGTGATCCCTTTTGAGCATGTATGCACTATGCTTACTTGTTCTAGATAACATCATTTCCTTCTGCAAACAGCGAAACGCTTTGACTCGGTGAGTTTCGCGGCATTCCGACTTCGATGCCCCGGTTTCCGAAATTCAGTTGCCTTTGAATTTCGGGTGATCCCTCTTGAGCATGTATGCTTCTGCTACTTGTTCTACATCACACTTCCTTCCGCAAAGGGTGTAACGCTTTGACTCGGTGAGTTTTACGGCATACCGACTTCGATACCCCGGTTGCCGAAATTTAGTTGCCTTTGAATTTCGGGTGATCCCTCTTGACCTTGTACCCTTCTGCTACTTGTTCTACATGACACTTCCTTCCGCAAAAGGCGAAACGCTTTGACTCGATGAGTTTCGCGGCATTCCGACTTCGATGCCCTGGTTGCCGAAATTCAGTTGCCTTTGAATTTCAGGTGATCCCGTTTTGAGAGTGTATGCCTCTGCCTACTTGTTTCTACATCACATTTCCTTTGCAAACAGCGAAAACGCTTTGACTCGGTGAGTTTCGCGGCATTCCGTTTCGATGCCCCGGTTTCCGAAATTCAGTTGCCTTTGAATTTAGGGTGATCCCTCTTGAGCATGTATGCGTCTGCTATACTTGTTCTACATCACACTTCCTTCCACAAAAGGCGAAACGGCTTTGACACCGGTGGAGTTTCGCGGCCTTTCGACTTTCGATGCCCCGGTTGCCGAAATTCAGTGGCCTTTGAATTTCGGGTGATCCCTTTTGAGCATGTATGCCTCTGACTACTTGTTCTACATCACACTTCCTTTGCAAAACACGAAAACGCTTTGGACTCGGTGAGTTTCGCGGCCATTCCGACTTCGATGCCACGGTTTCGAAATTCAGTTGCCTTTGAATTTCGGGTGATCCCTCTTGAGCATGTATGCTTCTGCTACTTGTTCTACATCAACTTCCTTCCGCAAACGGCGAAACGCTTTGACTCGGTGAGTTTCGCGGCATTCCGACTTCGATGCCCCGGTTGCCGAAATTCAGTTGCCTTTGAATTTCGGGTGATCCCTCTTGAGCATGTATGCTTCTGCTACTTGTTCTACATCACACTTCCTTCCGCAAACGCGAAACGCTTTGACTCGGTGAGTTTCGCGGCATTCCGACTTCGATGCCCCGGTTGCCGAAATTCAGTTGCCTTTGAATTTCGGGTGATCCCTCTTGAGCATGTATGCTTCTGCTACTTGTTCTACATCAACTTCCTTCCGCAAACGGCGAAAACGCTTTGACTCGGTGAGTTTCGCGGCATTCCGACTTCGATGCCCCGGTTGCCGAAATTCAGTTGCCTTTGAATTTCGGGTGATCCCTCTTGAGCATGTATGCTTCTGCTACTTGTTCTACATCAACTTTCTTCCTTCCAAAACGCCGAAACGCTTTGACTCGGTGAGTTTCGCGGCATTCCGACTTCGATGCCCCGGTTGCCGGGTTT
>CM055348.1:1642508-1665673 GCA_029228515.1 Populus alba x Populus x berolinensis
TTCGGGTGATCCCTCTTGAGCATGTATGCTTCTGCTACTTGTTCTACATCAGACTTTCTTCCGCAAACGCGAAACGCTTTGACTCGGTGAGTTTCGCGGCATTCCGACTTCGATGCCCCGTTGCCGAAATTCAGTTGCCTTTGAATTTCGGTGATCCCTCTTGAGCATGTATGCTTCTGCTACTTGTTCTACATCAACTTTCTTCCGCAAACGGCGAAACGCTTTGACTCGGTGAGTTTCGCGCATTCCGACTTCGATGCCCCGGTTGCCGAAATTCAGTTGCCTTTGAATTTCGGGTGATCCCTCTTGAGCATGTATGCTTCTGCTACTTGTTCTACATCAGACTTCTTCCGCAAAGCGAAAACTTTGACTCGGTGAGTTTCGCGGCATTCCGACTTCGATGCCCCGGTTGCCGAAATTCAGTTGCCTTTGAATTTCGGGTGATCCCTCTTGAGCATGTATGCTTCTGCTACTTGTTCTACATCAGACTTTCTTCCGCAAACGGCGAAACGCTTTGACTCGGTGAGTTTCGCGGCATTCCGACTTCGATGCCCCGGTTGCCGAAATTCAGTTGCCTTTGAATTTCGGGTGATCCCTCTTGAGCATGTATGCTTCTGCTACTTGTTCTACATCAGACTTTCTTCCGCAAAGGCGAAACGCTTTGACTCGTGAGTTTCGCGGCATTCCGACTTCGATGCCCCGGTTGCCGAAATTCAGTTGCCTTTGAATTTCGGGTGATCCCTCTTGAGCATGTATGCTTCTGCTACTTGTTCTACATCAGACTTCTTCCGCAAACGGCGAAACGCTTTGACTCGGTGAGTTTCGCGGCATTCCGACTTCGATGCCCCGGTTGCCGAAATTCAGTTGCCTTTGAATTTCGGGTGATCCCTCTTGAGCATGTATGCTTCTGCTACTTGTTCTACATCAGACTTCTCTTCCAAACGGCGAAACGCTTTGACTCGGTGAGTTTCGCGCATTCCGACTTCGATGCCCCGGTTGCCGAAATTCAGTTGCCTTTGAATTTCGGTGATCCCTCTTGAGCATGTATGCTTCTGCTACTTGTTCTACATCAGACTTTCTTCCGCAAACGCGAAACGCTTTGACTCGGTGAGTTTCGCGGCATTTCTCCGAATTCGATGCCCCGGTTGCCGAAATTCAATTAAGTTGCCTTTGAATTTCGGGTGATCCCCTCTACTAGAGCATGTATGCTTCTGCTACTTGTTCTACATCACATCTTTCTTTCCTTAAACAGCGAAACGAAAGGCTTTGACTCGGTGAGTTTTCGCGGTATTCCGATTTCGATGCCGCGTTGCCTGAAATTCAGTTGCCTTTGAATTTCTGGTGATACCCCTCTTGAGCATGTATGCTTCTTGCTACATTGTTCTACATCAAACTTCCTACCATAAACAGCGAAACGCTTTGACTCGGTGAGTTTCGTGTCTTCCGACTTCGATGCCCTCCCGGTTGCCAGAAATTAAGTTGCCTTTGAATTTCGGCTGATATCCCTCTTGGAGCATGTATGCTTCTCTGCTGCTTGTTCTACATCAAACTTCCTTCCTTAAACAGCGCAACGCCTTGCCTCGTTGAGTTTCCGCGGCATTCCGCCTTCGATGCATCGGTTGCCGCAATTCCAGTTACCTTTGACTTTCTGGTGAGCCACTTGAGCATGTATGCTTCTGCTCCTTGTTCTACATCAAACTTCCTTCCTTAAACAGCGAAACGCTTTGACTCGGTGAGTTTCGCGGCATTCCGACATCGATGCCCCGGTTGCCGAAATTAAGTTGCCTTTGAATTTCGGGTGATCCCTCTTGAGCATGTATGCTTCTGCTACTTGTTCTACATCAAATTTCCTTCCTTAAACAGCGAAATGCTTTGACTCGGTGAGTTTCGCGGCATTCCGACTTCGATGTCCCGGTTGCCGAAATTGAGTTGCCTTAGAAATTCGGGTGATCCCTCTTGAGCATGTATGCTTCTGCTACTTGTTCTACATCAAACTTCCTTCCTTAAACAGCGAAACGCTTTGATTCGGTGAGTTTCGCGGCATTCCGACTTCGATGTCCCGGTTGCCGAAATTGAGTTGCCTTTGAATTTCGGGTGATCCCTCTTAAGCATGTATGCTTTTGCTACTTGTTCTAGATCAGACTTCTTCCGCAAAAGGCCAAACGCTTTGACTCAGTGAGTTTCACGACAATCCGACTTCGATGCCCCGGTTGCCGAAATTAAGTTGCCTTTGAATTTCGGGTGATCCCTCTTAAGCATGTATGCTTCTGCTATCTATGTACTACATCCACCCATTCCCTCCTCAAACAGTGAAACGCTTTGACCTCGGTTGAGTATCGCGGGTCCTTCCCGACTTCGATGCCCCGGTTTCCGAAATTAAGTTGCCTATGAATTTTGGGTGATCCCGTCATAGAACATGTATACTTCTGCATGACTTGTTCTACAACACACATTCATTCCATAAAGAGCGAAAGCGCTTTGACTCAGTTAGTTTCACTTGCATTACGACTTAGATGCCTTGGTGCATGCAATTCAGTTGCCTTTGCAATATCGTTGTAGATCCCTCTTGCGCATGAATGCTTATGCCTACTTGTTCTACATCACAAACTATCCTTCCTTAATACGGCGAAACTCTTTGGACTCGGTGAGTTTTTCGCCGGCATTCCGACTTCGATGCCCCGGTTTGCCAAAAAATTAAGTTGCCTTTGAATTTCGGGTGATCCCTCTAGAGCATGTAATGCTTCTGCTACTTGTTTCTACATCACACTTCCTTCTAAACAGCGAAACGCTTTGACTCGGTGAGTTTTTCGCGTAGTCCGACTTCAGTTGCCGCGTTGCCGAAATTCAGTTGCCTTTGAATTTCGGGTGATGCCTCTTGAGCATGTAGTGCTTCAGCTAACTTGTTCTACATCAAACTTCCTTCATAAACAGCAAACGCTTTGGACTCGGTGAGTTTTCGTGGCATTCCGACTTCGATGCCCCGGTTGCCGAAATTAAGTTGCCTTTGAATTTCGGGTGATCCCTCTTGAGCATGTATGCTTCTGCTACTTGTTCTACATCACACTTCCTTCCTCAAACAGTGAAACGCTTTGACTCGGTGAGTTTCGCGGCATTCCGACTTCGATGCCCCGGTTGCCGAAATTAAGTTGCCTTTGAATTTTGGGTGATCCCTCTTGAACATGTATGCTTCTGCTACTTGTTCTACATCACACTTCATTCCATAAAGAGCGAAACGCTTTGACTCAGTGAGTTTCACGGCATTCCGACTTAGATGCCTTGGTTGCCGCAATTAAGTTGCCTTTGAATTTCGGGTGATCCCTCTTGAGCATGTATGCTTATGCTACTTGTTCTACATCACACTTCCTTCCTTAAATAGCGAAACTCTTTGACTCGGTGAGTTTCGCGGCATTCCGACTTCGATGCCCCGGTTGCCAAAATTAAGTTGCCTTTGAATTTCGGGTGATCCCTCTAGAGCATGTATGCTTCTGCTACTTGTTCTAAACATCAAATCTCCTTCCTTATAACAGCGAAAATACGCTTTGACTCGGTGAGTCTCGCGGCATTCCGACTTCGATGCCTCGGTTGCCGAAATTCAGTTGCCTTTGGAATTTTGGTGTGATCCCTCTTGAGCATGGTATGCTTCTCGCTACATGTTCTATCATCAAACTTCCTTCCGCAAACGGCGAAACGCTTTTGACTCGGTGAGTTTCGCGCGGCATTCCGGACTTCGATGTCCCGGTTCGCCGAAATTTCAGTTGCCTTTGAATTTCCGGGGCGCTCCCTCTTGAAGCATGTATGCTTTGCTACTTGTTCTACATCAGACTTTCTTTCCGCAAACGGCGAAAACGCTTTTGACTCCCGTGAGTTTCACGGACATTCCGACTTCGATGCCCCGGTTGCCGAAATAAGTTGCCTTCCGAATTTCGGGTGATCCCTCTTGAGCATGTATGCTTCTGCTACTTGTTCATACATCACACCTTCCTTCTCAAACGGCCGATAAACGCTTTTGACTCCGTGAGTTTCGCAATGGCATTTCCGACTTCGATGCCGTCCCGGTTGCCGAAATTCAGTTTGCATTTTGAATTTCGGGTGATCCCTCTTGAACATGTATGCTCCTGCTACTTGTTCTACATCAAACACTTTCATTCCGCAAACCGCGAAACGCTTTGACTTCCGTGAGTTTCGCGGCATACGACTTCGATGCCCCGGTTTTAGCCGAAATTCAGTTGCCTTTGAATTTCGGGTGATCCCTCTTGAGACATGTATGCTTCTGCTACTTGTTCTACATAAGACTTTCTTCACAAAGAGCGAAACGCTTATAGCTCGGTGACTTTTCGCACGCATTCCGACTTCGATGCCTGTTTGCCGACATTCAGTTGCCTTTGGAAGTTTCAGGTGATCGTCTTGAGCATGTATGCTTCTACTACTTGTTCTACATCAGCCTTCTTCCCACAAACGGCGAAACGCTTTGACTCGGTGAGTTTCGCGGCATTCCGACTTCGATTCCTGTTTGCTGAAATTCAGTTGCCTTTCAATTTTCGAGTGATCCCTGTTGGAGCATGTATGCTTCCGCTACTTGTTCTACATCAGACTTTCATTCGAAAACGGCGAAACGCTTTTGACATCGGTGATTTTTTGCGGCATTCCGATTTCGATGCCCCGGTAGCCGAAATTTTCGAGTTGCCTCTCGACATTTAGGGTGGATACCCTCTTGAGCATGTTAAGCTTCTGCTACTTCTTCTACATCAGACTTTCAGCCGCTAACGGCGAAATGCTTTGACTCACGTGAGTTCCGCGGCTATTCCGACTTCGGATGCCCCGGTTTTGCCGAAATTCAGTTGCCTTTGAAATTTGTGATGATCCCTCTTGAGCATGTATGCTGTGCTACTTGTTCATAAATCATACTTTCTTCCCCAAACGGCGGAAACGCTTTGACTCGGTGAGTTTCGCCGGCATTCCGACTTCCTGATGCCCCGGTTGCCGAAATTCAGTTGCCTTTTGAATTTCAGGGTGATCCCTCTTGAACATTGTATGCTTCTGCTACTTGTTTCTATTCAAACAAAAAAATACAAGCAACCGAACGAAAGCTCTTGCAAATTCACAAATCAGCATGAAGTCTAATCTAAGCTAACAGACTTTCTTCGGAAATAGCGGATCGCTTTGATTCGGTGAGTTTCGCTGCTATTCCGAATTCGATGCCCCCGGTTTCGCGAAATTCAGTTGCCTTTGAATTTGGAGTGATCCCTCTTGAGCATGTATGCTTCTGCTACTTGTTCTACATCATACTTTCTTCCGCTCACGGCGAAACGCTTTGACTCCGTCAGTTTCGGGGGGGGCGAGGTGGTGGGGGGGGGGGCGGTGAGGAGGCATTTCCCGACTTCGAATCGCCCCGGTTGCCGAAATTCAGTTGCTTTCGAATTTGGTGTGATCCCTCTTGAGCATGTATGCTTCTGCTACTTGTTCTACATCATTACTTTCTTCCGCAAACCAACGAAACGCTTTGACTCGGTGAGTTTCGCGGCATTCCGTCTTCGAATGCCCTGGTTGCCGATATTCAGTTGCCTTTATTATATAATATATCCCCTTTTCCCCAATATGTGGAATTTCGGGTGATCCCTCTTGAGCATGTATGCTTCTGCTACTTGTTCTACATAAGACTTTCTTCCGCAAAACGGCGAAACGCTTTGACTCGGTGAGCTTCGCGGGAATTCCGAATTCGATGTCCCCGTTGCCGAAATTCAGTTGCCTTTGAATTTCGAGGTATGATCCCTCTTGAGCATTGTTTGCTTCTGCTACTTGTTCTATTTCAGACTTTCTTCTGCAAACGGCGAATCGCTTTGACTCGGTGAGTTTCGCGGGCCATTCCGACTTCGGATGCCGGTTTTGCCGAAATTCAGTTGCCTTTGAATTTCGGGTGATCCCTCTTGAGCATTTTATGCTTCTGCTACTTGTTCTACAATCCATACTTTCTTCCGCACACGGCGAAACGCTTTGACTCCGTGTGTTACGCGGCATTCCGACTTTGATGCCACAGGTTGCCGAATTTCAGTTGTTTTGAATTTGGGGTGATCCCTCTTGAGCATGTATGCTTCTGCTACTTGTTCTACATCATACTTTCTTCGCCAAACGGCGAAACGATTTGACTCTGTGAGTTTCGCGGCATTCGGACTTCGATGCCCGGTTGCCCCTCCGAAATTCATTTGCTTGTGAATTTCGGTTTTGGGTCATCCCTCGTGAAGCATGTATGCTTCTGCCCTTGTTTTATTTTTTAACATAAGAATTTCTTCCGCCAAACGGCTGAAACGCTTTGACTCGGTGAGTTTCGTGGCATTCCAAAATTCGATGTCCCAGTTGCCGAAATTCAGTTGCCTTTGAATTGGTTCGGGTGTTCCCTCTTGAGCATGGGTATGCTTCTGCCTACATGTTTTTCTACTTACAGACTTTCCTTCCGCAAACGGCGAATCACTTTGACTCGGTTGAGTTTCTCGGCATTTTCGACTTCGGATAATACCCCGGTTTCGCCGAAATTCAGTTGCCCTTTGCATTGGGGTGATCCCTCTTGAGCATGTATGCTTCTGATACTTGTTCTACATCATACTTTCTTCCCCAAACGGCGAAACGCTTTGACTCCATGAGTTTCTATGGCATTACGACTTTGATGCCCCCGGTTGCCGAATTTCAGTTGCTTTTGAATTTCGGGGGGGGGGGGGGGGGAATCCTCTCTTGAGCATGTATGCTTCTGCAACTTGTTCTACATCATACTTTCGTCCACCAAACGGCGAAACGCTTTGACTACGTGAGTTTCGCGGCATTCCGACTTCGATGCCGAGTTTGCCGAAATTCAGTTGCCTTTGAATTTCGGGTGATCCCTCTTGACCATTGTATGCTTCTGCTACTTTTTCTACACATTAGACTTTCTTCCGACAAATAGCGAATCGCTTTGATTCGGTGAGTTTCGCTGAATTCCGACATCGATGCCCCGGTTTCGCCGGAAATTCAGTTGCCTTTGAATTTCGGGTGATCCCTCTTGAGCATGTTATGCTTCTGCTACTTGTTCTACATCATACTGTCTTCCCCAAACGGCGAAACGCTTTGACTCACGTGAGTTTCGCCGGCATTCCGACTTCGATCAGCCCCTGGTTGCCGAAATTCAGTTGTTTTGAATTTCGGGTTGATCCCTCTTAAGCATGTATGGCTTCTGCTACTTGTTTAACCTCAGACTTTCTTCCGCAAACATGCGAAAGGCCTTTGAACCGGTGAGTTTCGCGGCATTCCGACTTTTGATGCCCTAGTTGCCGAAATTCAGTTGCCTGTGAATTTCGGTGTGATCCCTCATTGCGCATGTATGGCTTCTGATACTTGTTCTACATTAAGACTTTCTTTCCGCCAAACGGGAAAACAGACTTTGACTCGGAGTTTCGCGGCATTCCGACTTCGATGCCCCGTTGCCGAAATTCAGTTGCCTTTGAATTTCGGGTGATCCCTCTTGAGCATGTATGCTTCTGCTACTTGTTCTACATCAGACTTCTTCCGCAAACGGCGAAACGCTTTGACTCGGTGAGTTTCGCGGCATTCCGACTTCGATGCCCCGGTTGCCGAAATTCAGTTGCCTTTGAATTTCGGGTGATCCCTCTTGAGCATGTATGCTTCTGCTACTTGTTCTACATCAGACTTCTTCCGCAAACGGCGAAACGCTTTGACTCGGTGAGTTTCGCGGCATTCCGACTTCGATGCCCCGGTTGCCGAAATTCAGTTGCCTTTGAATTTCGGGTGATCCCTCTTGAGCATGTATGCTTCTGCTA
Organism: Populus alba x Populus x berolinensis; assembly: GCA_029228515.1. Lineage (NCBI taxonomy): Eukaryota > Viridiplantae > Streptophyta > Magnoliopsida > Malpighiales > Salicaceae > Populus > Populus alba x Populus x berolinensis. Next base: position 1,650,311 of record CM055348.1, read on the forward strand.
CTTGTTCTACATCAGACTTTCTTCCGCAAACGCGAAACGCTTTGACTCGGTGAGTTTCGCGGCATTCCGACTTCGATGCCCCGGTTGCCGAAATTCAGTTGCCTTTGAATTTCGGGTGATCCCTCTTGAGCATGTATGCTTCTGCTACTTGTTCTACATCAGACTTTCTTCCGCAAACGGCGAAACGCTTTGACTCGGTGAGTTTCGCGGCATTCCGACTTCGATGCCCCGGTTGCCGAAATTCAGTTGCCTTTGAATTTCGGGTGATCCCTCTTGAGCATGTATGCTTCTGCTACTTGTTCTACATCAGACTTCTTCCGCAAACGGCGAAACGCTTTGACTCGGTGAGTTTCGCGGCATTCCGACTTCGATGCCCCGGTTGCCGAAATTCAGTTGCCTTTGAATTTCGGGTGATCCCTCTTGAGCATGTATGCTTCTGCTACTTGTTCTACATCAGACTTCTTCCGCAAACGGCGAAACGCTTTGACTCGGTGAGTTTCGCGGCATTCCGACTTCGATGCCCGGTTGCCGAAATTCAGTTGCCTTTGAATTTCGGGTGATCCCTCTTGAGCATGTATGCTTCTGCTACTTGTTCTACATCAGACTTCTTCCGCAAACGGCGAAACGCTTTGACTCGGTGAGTTTCGCGGCATTCCGACTTCGATGCCCGGTTGCCGAAATTCAGTTGCCTTTGAATTTCGGGTGATCCCTCTTGAGCATGTATGCTTCTGCTACTTGTTCTACATCAGACTTTCTTCCGCAAACGGCGAAACGCTTTGACTCGGTGAGTTTCGCGGCATTCCGACTTCGATGCCCCGGTTGCCGAAATTCAGTTGCCTTTGAATTTCGGGTGATCCCTCTTGAGCATGTATGCTTCTGCTACTTGTTCTACATCAGACTTTCCGCAAACGGCGAAACGCTTTGACTCGGTGAGTTTCGCGGCATTCCGACTTCGATGCCCCGGTTGCCGAAATTCAGTTGCCTTTGAATTTCGGGTGATCCCTCTTGAGCATGTATGCTTCTGCTACTTGTTCTACATCAGACTTCCTTCCGCAAACGGCGAAACGCTTTGACTCGGTGAGTTTCGCGGCATTCCGACTTCGATGCCCCGGTTGCCGAAATTCAGTTGCCTTTGAATTTCGGGTGATCCCTCTTGAGCATGTATGCTTCTGCTACTTGTTCTACATCAGACTTTCTTCCGCAAACGGCGAAACGCTTTGACTCGGTGAGTTTCGCGGCATTCCGACTTCGATGCCCCGGTTGCCGAAATTCAGTTGCCTTTGAATTTCGGGTGATCCCTCTTGAGCATGTATGCTTCTGCTACTTGTTCTACATCAGACTTCTTCCGCAAACGGCGAAACGCTTTGACTCGGTGAGTTTCGCGGCATTCCGACTTCGATGCCCGGTTGCCGAAATTCAGTTGCCTTTGAATTTCGGGTGATCCCTCTTGAGCATGTATGCTTCTGCTACTTGTTCTACATCAGACTTTCTTCCGCAAACGGCGAAACGCTTTGACTCGGTGAGTTTCGCGGCATTCCGACTTCGATGCCCCGGTTGCCGAAATTCAGTTGCCTTTGAATTTCGGGTGATCCCTCTTGAGCATGTATGCTTCTGCTACTTGTTCTACATCAGACTTTCTTCCGCAAACGGCGAAACGCTTTGACTCGGTGAGTTTCGCGGCATTCCGACTTCGATGCCCCGGTTGCCGAAATTCAGTTGCCTTTGAATTTCGGGTGATCCCTCTTGAGCATGTATGCTTCTGCTACTTGTTCTACATCAGACTTCTTCCGCAAACGGCGAAACGCTTTGACTCGGTGAGTTTCGCGGCATTCCGACTTCGATGCCCGGTTGCCGAAATTCAGTTGCCTTTGAATTTCGGGTGATCCCTCTTGAGCATGTATGCTTCTGCTACTTGTTCTACATCAGACTTCTTCCGCAAACGGCGAAACGCTTTGACTCGGTGAGTTTCGCGGCATTCCGACTTCGATGCCCGGTTGCCGAAATTCAGTTGCCTTTGAATTTCGGGTGATCCCTCTTGAGCATGTATGCTTCTGCTACTTGTTCTACATCAGACTTTCTTCCGCAAACGGCGAAACGCTTTGACTCGGTGAGTTTCGCGGCATTCCGACTTCGATGCCCCGGTTGCCGAAATTCAGTTGCCTTTGAATTTCGGGTGATCCCTCTTGAGCATGTATGCTTCTGCTACTTGTTCTACATCAGACTTTCTTCCGCAAACGGCGAAACGCTTTGACTCGGTGAGTTTCGCGGCATTCCGACTTCGATGCCCCGGTTGCCGAAATTCAGTTGCCTTTGAATTTCGGGTGATCCCTCTTGAGCATGTATGCTTCTGCTACTTGTTCTACATCAGACTTCTTCCGCAAACGGCGAAACGCTTTGACTCGGTGAGTTTCGCGGCATTCCGACTTCGATGCCCCGGTTGCCGAAATTCAGTTGCCTTTGAATTTCGGGTGATCCCTCTTGAGCATGTATGCTTCTGCTACTTGTTCTACATCAGACTTCCTTCCGCAAACGGCGAAACGCTTTGACTCGGTGAGTTTCGCGGCATTCCGACTTCGATGCCCCGGTTGCCGAAATTCAGTTGCCTTTGAATTTCGGGTGATCCCTCTTGAGCATGTATGCTTCTGCTACTTGTTCTACATCAGACTTCTTCCGCAAACGGCGAAACGCTTTGACTCGGTGAGTTTCGCGGCATTCCGACTTCGATGCCCCGGTTGCCGAAATTCAGTTGCCTTTGAATTTCGGGTGATCCCTCTTGAGCATGTATGCTTCTGCTACTTGTTCTACATCAGACTTTCTTCCGCAAACGGCGAAACGCTTTGACTCGGTGAGTTTCGCGGCATTCCGACTTCGATGCCCCGGTTGCCGAAATTCAGTTGCCTTTGAATTTCGGGTGATCCCTCTTGAGCATGTATGCTTCTGCTACTTGTTCTACATCAGACTTTCTTCCGCAAACGGCGAAACGCTTTGACTCGGTGAGTTTCGCGGCATTCCGACTTCGATGCCCCGGTTGCCGAAATTCAGTTGCCTTTGAATTTCGGGTGATCCCTCTTGAGCATGTATGCTTCTGCTACTTGTTCTACATCAGACTTCTTCCGCAAACGGCGAAACGCTTTGACTCGGTGAGTTTCGCGGCATTCCGACTTCGATGCCCCGGTTGCCGAAATTCAGTTGCCTTTGAATTTCGGGTGATCCCTCTTGAGCATGTATGCTTCTGCTACTTGTTCTACATCAGACTTTCTTCCGCAAACGGCGAAACGCTTTGACTCGGTGAGTTTCGCGGCATTCCGACTTCGATGCCCCGGTTGCCGAAATTCAGTTGCCTTTGAATTTCGGGTGATCCCTCTTGAGCATGTATGCTTCTGCTACTTGTTCTACATCAGACTTCTTCCGCAAACGGCGAAACGCTTTGACTCGGTGAGTTTCGCGGCATTCCGACTTCGATGCCCCGGTTGCCGAAATTCAGTTGCCTTTGAATTTCGGGTGATCCCTCTTGAGCATGTATGCTTCTGCTACTTGTTCTACATCAGACTTCTTCCGCAAACGGCGAAACGCTTTGACTCGGTGAGTTTCGCGGCATTCCGACTTCGATGCCCGGTTGCCGAAATTCAGTTGCCTTTGAATTTCGGGTGATCCCTCTTGAGCATGTATGCTTCTGCTACTTGTTCTACATCAGACTTTCTTCCGCAAACGGCGAAACGCTTTGACTCGGTGAGTTTCGCGGCATTCCGACTTCGATGCCCCGGTTGCCGAAATTCAGTTGCCTTTGAATTTCGGGTGATCCCTCTTGAGCATGTATGCTTCTGCTACTTGTTCTACATCAGACTTCTTCCGCAAACGGCGAAACGCTTTGACTCGGTGAGTTTCGCGGCATTCCGACTTCGATGCCCCGGTTGCCGAAATTCAGTTGCCTTTGAATTTCGGGTGATCCCTCTTGAGCATGTATGCTTCTGCTACTTGTTCTACATCAGACTTTCTTCCGCAAACGGCGAAACGCTTTGACTCGGTGAGTTTCGCGGCATTCCGACTTCGATGCCCCGGTTGCCGAAATTCAGTTGCCTTTGAATTTCGGGTGATCCCTCTTGAGCATGTATGCTTCTGCTACTTGTTCTACATCAGACTTTCTTCCGCAAACGGCGAAACGCTTTGACTCGGTGAGTTTCGCGGCATTCCGACTTCGATGCCCCGGTTGCCGAAATTCAGTTGCCTTTGAATTTCGGGTGATCCCTCTTGAGCATGTATGCTTCTGCTACTTGTTCTACATCAGACTTCTTCCGCAAACGGCGAAACGCTTTGACTCGGTGAGTTTCGCGGCATTCCGACTTCGATGCCCCGGTTGCCGAAATTCAGTTGCCTTTGAATTTCGGGTGATCCCTCTTGAGCATGTATGCTTCTGCTACTTGTTCTACATCAGACTTTCTTCCGCAAACGGCGAAACGCTTTGACTCGGTGAGTTTCGCGGCATTCCGACTTCGATGCCCCGGTTGCCGAAATTCAGTTGCCTTTGAATTTCGGGTGATCCCTCTTGAGCATGTATGCTTCTGCTACTTGTTCTACATCAGACTTCCTTCCGCAAACGGCGAAACGCTTTGACTCGGTGAGTTTCGCGGCATTCCGACTTCGATGCCCCGGTTGCCGAAATTCAGTTGCCTTTGAATTTCGGGTGATCCCTCTTGAGCATGTATGCTTCTGCTACTTGTTCTACATCAGACTTTCTTCCGCAAACGGCGAAACGCTTTGACTCGGTGAGTTTCGCGGCATTCCGACTTCGATGCCCCGGTTGCCGAAATTCAGTTGCCTTTGAATTTCGGGTGATCCCTCTTGAGCATGTATGCTTCTGCTACTTGTTCTACATCAGACTTCTTCCGCAAACGGCGAAACGCTTTGACTCGGTGAGTTTCGCGGCATTCCGACTTCGATGCCCCGGTTGCCGAAATTCAGTTGCCTTTGAATTTCGGGTGATCCCTCTTGAGCATGTATGCTTCTGCTACTTGTTCTACATCAGACTTCTTCCGCAAACGGCGAAACGCTTTGACTCGGTGAGTTTCGCGGCATTCCGACTTCGATGCCCCGGTTGCCGAAATTCAGTTGCCTTTGAATTTCGGGTGATCCCTCTTGAGCATGTATGCTTCTGCTACTTGTTCTACATCAGACTTTCTTCCGCAAACGGCGAAACGCTTTGACTCGGTGAGTTTCGCGGCATTCCGACTTCGATGCCCGGTTGCCGAAATTCAGTTGCCTTTGAATTTCGGGTGATCCCTCTTGAGCATGTATGCTTCTGCTACTTGTTCTACATCAGACTTCCTTCCGCAAACGGCGAAACGCTTTGACTCGGTGAGTTTCGCGGCATTCCGACTTCGATGCCCCGGTTGCCGAAATTCAGTTGCCTTTGAATTTCGGGTGATCCCTCTTGAGCATGTATGCTTCTGCTACTTGTTCTACATCAGACTTCTTCCGCAAACGGCGAAACGCTTTGACTCGGTGAGTTTCGCGGCATTCCGACTTCGATGCCCCGGTTGCCGAAATTCAGTTGCCTTTGAATTTCGGGTGATCCCTCTTGAGCATGTATGCTTCTGCTACTTGTTCTACATCAGACTTCTTCCGCAAACGGCGAAACGCTTTGACTCGGTGAGTTTCGCGGCATTCCGACTTCGATGCCCCGGTTGCCGAAATTCAGTTGCCTTTGAATTTCGGGTGATCCCTCTTGAGCATGTATGCTTCTGCTACTTGTTCTACATCAGACTTTCTTCCGCAAACGGCGAAACGCTTTGACTCGGTGAGTTTCGCGGCATTCCGACTTCGATGCCCCGGTTGCCGAAATTCAGTTGCCTTTGAATTTCGGGTGATCCCTCTTGAGCATGTATGCTTCTGCTACTTGTTCTACATCAGACTTTCTTCCGCAAACGGCGAAACGCTTTGACTCGGTGAGTTTCGCGGCATTCCGACTTCGATGCCCCGGTTGCCGAAATTCAGTTGCCTTTGAATTTCGGGTGATCCCTCTTGAGCATGTATGCTTCTGCTACTTGTTCTACATCAGACTTCCTTCCGCAAACGGCGAAACGCTTTGACTCGGTGAGTTTCGCGGCATTCCGACTTCGATGCCCCGGTTGCCGAAATTCAGTTGCCTTTGAATTTCGGGTGATCCCTCTTGAGCATGTATGCTTCTGCTACTTGTTCTACATCAGACTTTCTTCCGCAAACGGCGAAACGCTTTGACTCGGTGAGTTTCGCGGCATTCCGACTTCGATGCCCCGGTTGCCGAAATTCAGTTGCCTTTGAATTTCGGGTGATCCCTCTTGAGCATGTATGCTTCTGCTACTTGTTCTACATCAGACTTCTTCCGCAAACGGCGAAACGCTTTGACTCGGTGAGTTTCGCGGCATTCCGACTTCGATGCCCCGGTTGCCGAAATTCAGTTGCCTTTGAATTTCGGGTGATCCCTCTTGAGCATGTATGCTTCTGCTACTTGTTCTACATCAGACTTCTTCCGCAAACGGCGAAACGCTTTGACTCGGTGAGTTTCGCGGCATTCCGACTTCGATGCCCGGTTGCCGAAATTCAGTTGCCTTTGAATTTCGGGTGATCCCTCTTGAGCATGTATGCTTCTGCTACTTGTTCTACATCAGACTTCCTTCCGCAAACGGCGAAACGCTTTGACTCGGTGAGTTTCGCGGCATTCCGACTTCGATGCCCCGGTTGCCGAAATTCAGTTGCCTTTGAATTTCGGGTGATCCCTCTTGAGCATGTATGCTTCTGCTACTTGTTCTACATCAGACTTCTTCCGCAAACGGCGAAACGCTTTGACTCGGTGAGTTTCGCGGCATTCCGACTTCGATGCCCGGTTGCCGAAATTCAGTTGCCTTTGAATTTCGGGTGATCCCTCTTGAGCATGTATGCTTCTGCTACTTGTTCTACATCAGACTTTCTTCCGCAAACGGCGAAACGCTTTGACTCGGTGAGTTTCGCGGCATTCCGACTTCGATGCCCCGGTTGCCGAAATTCAGTTGCCTTTGAATTTCGGGTGATCCCTCTTGAGCATGTATGCTTCTGCTACTTGTTCTACATCAGACTTCTTCCGCAAACGGCGAAACGCTTTGACTCGGTGAGTTTCGCGGCATTCCGACTTCGATGCCCCGGTTGCCGAAATTCAGTTGCCTTTGAATTTCGGGTGATCCCTCTTGAGCATGTATGCTTCTGCTACTTGTTCTACATCAGACTTCTTCCGCAAACGGCGAAACGCTTTGACTCGGTGAGTTTCGCGGCATTCCGACTTCGATGCCCCGGTTGCCGAAATTCAGTTGCCTTTGAATTTCGGGTGATCCCTCTTGAGCATGTATGCTTCTGCTACTTGTTCTACATCAGACTTCTTCCGCAAACGGCGAAACGCTTTGACTCGGTGAGTTTCGCGGCATTCCGACTTCGATGCCCCGGTTGCCGAAATTCAGTTGCCTTTGAATTTCGGGTGATCCCTCTTGAGCATGTATGCTTCTGCTACTTGTTCTACATCAGACTTCTTCCGCAAACGGCGAAACGCTTTGACTCGGTGAGTTTCGCGGCATTCCGACTTCGATGCCCCGGTTGCCGAAATTCAGTTGCCTTTGAATTTCGGGTGATCCCTCTTGAGCATGTATGCTTCTGCTACTTGTTCTACATCAGACTTTCTTCCGCAAACGGCGAAACGCTTTGACTCGGTGAGTTTCGCGGCATTCCGACTTCGATGCCCCGGTTGCCGAAATTCAGTTGCCTTTGAATTTCGGGTGATCCCTCTTGAGCATGTATGCTTCTGCTACTTGTTCTACATCAGACTTCTTCCGCAAACGGCGAAACGCTTTGACTCGGTGAGTTTCGCGGCATTCCGACTTCGATGCCCCGGTTGCCGAAATTCAGTTGCCTTTGAATTTCGGGTGATCCCTCTTGAGCATGTATGCTTCTGCTACTTGTTCTACATCAGACTTTCTTCCGCAAACGGCGAAACGCTTTGACTCGGTGAGTTTCGCGGCATTCCGACTTCGATGCCCCGGTTGCCGAAATTCAGTTGCCTTTGAATTTCGGGTGATCCCTCTTGAGCATGTATGCTTCTGCTACTTGTTCTACATCAGACTTCTTCCGCAAACGGCGAAACGCTTTGACTCGGTGAGTTTCGCGGCATTCCGACTTCGATGCCCCGGTTGCCGAAATTCAGTTGCCTTTGAATTTCGGGTGATCCCTCTTGAGCATGTATGCTTCTGCTACTTGTTCTACATCAGACTTCTTCCGCAAACGGCGAAACGCTTTGACTCGGTGAGTTTCGCGGCATTCCGACTTCGATGCCCCGGTTGCCGAAATTCAGTTGCCTTTGAATTTCGGGTGATCCCTCTTGAGCATGTATGCTTCTGCTACTTGTTCTACATCAGACTTTCTTCCGCAAACGGCGAAACGCTTTGACTCGGTGAGTTTCGCGGCATTCCGACTTCGATGCCCCGGTTGCCGAAATTCAGTTGCCTTTGAATTTCGGGTGATCCCTCTTGAGCATGTATGCTTCTGCTACTTGTTCTACATCAGACTTCTTCCGCAAACGGCGAAACGCTTTGACTCGGTGAGTTTCGCGGCATTCCGACTTCGATGCCCCGGTTGCCGAAATTCAGTTGCCTTTGAATTTCGGGTGATCCCTCTTGAGCATGTATGCTTCTGCTACTTGTTCTACATCAGACTTCTTCCGCAAACGGCGAAACGCTTTGACTCGGTGAGTTTCGCGGCATTCCGACTTCGATGCCCCGGTTGCCGAAATTCAGTTGCCTTTGAATTTCGGGTGATCCCTCTTGAGCATGTATGCTTCTGCTACTTGTTCTACATCAGACTTCTTCCGCAAACGGCGAAACGCTTTGACTCGGTGAGTTTCGCGGCATTCCGACTTCGATGCCCCGGTTGCCGAAATTCAGTTGCCTTTGAATTTCGGGTGATCCCTCTTGAGCATGTATGCTTCTGCTACTTGTTCTACATCAGACTTCTTCCGCAAACGGCGAAACGCTTTGACTCGGTGAGTTTCGCGGCATTCCGACTTCGATGCCCCGGTTGCCGAAATTCAGTTGCCTTTGAATTTCGGGTGATCCCTCTTGAGCATGTATGCTTCTGCTACTTGTTCTACATCAGACTTTCTTCCGCAAACGGCGAAACGCTTTGACTCGGTGAGTTTCGCGGCATTCCGACTTCGATGCCCCGGTTGCCGAAATTCAGTTGCCTTTGAATTTCGGGTGATCCCTCTTGAGCATGTATGCTTCTGCTACTTGTTCTACATCAGACTTTCTTCCGCAAACGGCGAAACGCTTTGACTCGGTGAGTTTCGCGGCATTCCGACTTCGATGCCCCGGTTGCCGAAATTCAGTTGCCTTTGAATTTCGGGTGATCCCTCTTGAGCATGTATGCTTCTGCTACTTGTTCTACATCAGACTTTCTTCCGCAAACGGCGAAACGCTTTGACTCGGTGAGTTTCGCGGCATTCCGACTTCGATGCCCCGGTTGCCGAAATTCAGTTGCCTTTGAATTTCGGGTGATCCCTCTTGAGCATGTATGCTTCTGCTACTTGTTCTACATCAGACTTCCGCAAACGGCGAAACGCTTTGACTCGGTGAGTTTCGCGGCATTCCGACTTCGATGCCCCGGTTGCCGAAATTCAGTTGCCTTTGAATTTCGGGTGATCCCTCTTGAGCATGTATGCTTCTGCTACTTGTTCTACATCAGACTTCTTCCGCAAACGGCGAAACGCTTTGACTCGGTGAGTTTCGCGGCATTCCGACTTCGATGCCCCGGTTGCCGAAATTCAGTTGCCTTTGAATTTCGGGTGATCCCTCTTGAGCATGTATGCTTCTGCTACTTGTTCTACATCAGACTTTCTTCCGCAAACGGCGAAACGCTTTGACTCGGTGAGTTTCGCGGCATTCCGACTTCGATGCCCGGTTGCCGAAATTCAGTTGCCTTTGAATTTCGGGTGATCCCTCTTGAGCATGTATGCTTCTGCTACTTGTTCTACATCAGACTTCCTTCCGCAAACGGCGAAACGCTTTGACTCGGTGAGTTTCGCGGCATTCCGACTTCGATGCCCCGGTTGCCGAAATTCAGTTGCCTTTGAATTTCGGGTGATCCCTCTTGAGCATGTATGCTTCTGCTACTTGTTCTACATCAGACTTCTTCCGCAAACGGCGAAACGCTTTGACTCGGTGAGTTTCGCGGCATTCCGACTTCGATGCCCCGGTTGCCGAAATTCAGTTGCCTTTGAATTTCGGGTGATCCCTCTTGAGCATGTATGCTTCTGCTACTTGTTCTACATCAGACTTCTTCCGCAAACGGCGAAACGCTTTGACTCGGTGAGTTTCGCGGCATTCCGACTTCGATGCCCCGGTTGCCGAAATTCAGTTGCCTTTGAATTTCGGGTGATCCCTCTTGAGCATGTATGCTTCTGCTACTTGTTCTACATCAGACTTCTTCCGCAAACGGCGAAACGCTTTGACTCGGTGAGTTTCGCGGCATTCCGACTTCGATGCCCCGGTTGCCGAAATTCAGTTGCCTTTGAATTTCGGGTGATCCCTCTTGAGCATGTATGCTTCTGCTACTTGTTCTACATCAGACTTTCTTCCGCAAACGGCGAAACGCTTTGACTCGGTGAGTTTCGCGGCATTCCGACTTCGATGCCCCGGTTGCCGAAATTCAGTTGCCTTTGAATTTCGGGTGATCCCTCTTGAGCATGTATGCTTCTGCTACTTGTTCTACATCAGACTTTCTTCCGCAAACGGCGAAACGCTTTGACTCGGTGAGTTTCGCGGCATTCCGACTTCGATGCCCCGGTTGCCGAAATTCAGTTGCCTTTGAATTTCGGGTGATCCCTCTTGAGCATGTATGCTTCTGCTACTTGTTCTACATCAGACTTTCTTCCGCAAACGGCGAAACGCTTTGACTCGGTGAGTTTCGCGGCATTCCGACTTCGATGCCCGGTTGCCGAAATTCAGTTGCCTTTGAATTTCGGGTGATCCCTCTTGAGCATGTATGCTTCTGCTACTTGTTCTACATCAGACTTCTTCCGCAAACGGCGAAACGCTTTGACTCGGTGAGTTTCGCGGCATTCCGACTTCGATGCCCCGGTTGCCGAAATTCAGTTGCCTTTGAATTTCGGGTGATCCCTCTTGAGCATGTATGCTTCTGCTACTTGTTCTACATCAGACTTCTTCCGCAAACGGCGAAACGCTTTGACTCGGTGAGTTTCGCGGCATTCCGACTTCGATGCCCCGGTTGCCGAAATTCAGTTGCCTTTGAATTTCGGGTGATCCCTCTTGAGCATGTATGCTTCTGCTACTTGTTCTACATCAGACTTTCTTCCGCAAACGGCGAAACGCTTTGACTCGGTGAGTTTCGCGGCATTCCGACTTCGATGCCCCGGTTGCCGAAATTCAGTTGCCTTTGAATTTCGGGTGATCCCTCTTGAGCATGTATGCTTCTGCTACTTGTTCTACATCAGACTTCCTTCCGCAAACGGCGAAACGCTTTGACTCGGTGAGTTTCGCGGCATTCCGACTTCGATGCCCCGGTTGCCGAAATTCAGTTGCCTTTGAATTTCGGGTGATCCCTCTTGAGCATGTATGCTTCTGCTACTTGTTCTACATCAGACTTCTTCCGCAAACGGCGAAACGCTTTGACTCGGTGAGTTTCGCGGCATTCCGACTTCGATGCCCCGGTTGCCGAAATTCAGTTGCCTTTGAATTTCGGGTGATCCCTCTTGAGCATGTATGCTTCTGCTACTTGTTCTACATCAGACTTTCTTCCGCAAACGGCGAAACGCTTTGACTCGGTGAGTTTCGCGGCATTCCGACTTCGATGCCCCGGTTGCCGAAATTCAGTTGCCTTTGAATTTCGGGTGATCCCTCTTGAGCATGTATGCTTCTGCTACTTGTTCTACATCAGACTTTCTTCCGCAAACGGCGAAACGCTTTGACTCGGTGAGTTTCGCGGCATTCCGACTTCGATGCCCCGGTTGCCGAAATTCAGTTGCCTTTGAATTTCGGGTGATCCCTCTTGAGCATGTATGCTTCTGCTACTTGTTCTACATCAGACTTTCTTCCGCAAACGGCGAAACGCTTTGACTCGGTGAGTTTCGCGGCATTCCGACTTCGATGCCCCGGTTGCCGAAATTCAGTTGCCTTTGAATTTCGGGTGATCCCTCTTGAGCATGTATGCTTCTGCTACTTGTTCTACATCAGACTTCTTCCGCAAACGGCGAAACGCTTTGACTCGGTGAGTTTCGCGGCATTCCGACTTCGATGCCCCGGTTGCCGAAATTCAGTTGCCTTTGAATTTCGGGTGATCCCTCTTGAGCATGTATGCTTCTGCTACTTGTTCTACATCAGACTTTCTTCCGCAAACGGCGAAACGCTTTGACTCGGTGAGTTTCGCGGCATTCCGACTTCGATGCCCCGGTTGCCGAAATTCAGTTGCCTTTGAATTTCGGGTGATCCCTCTTGAGCATGTATGCTTCTGCTACTTGTTCTACATCAGACTTCCTTCCGCAAACGGCGAAACGCTTTGACTCGGTGAGTTTCGCGGCATTCCGACTTCGATGCCCGGTTGCCGAAATTCAGTTGCCTTTGAATTTCGGGTGATCCCTCTTGAGCATGTATGCTTCTGCTACTTGTTCTACATCAGACTTTCTTCCGCAAACGGCGAAACGCTTTGACTCGGTGAGTTTCGCGGCATTCCGACTTCGATGCCCCGGTTGCCGAAATTCAGTTGCCTTTGAATTTCGGGTGATCCCTCTTGAGCATGTATGCTTCTGCTACTTGTTCTACATCAGACTTCCTTCCGCAAACGGCGAAACGCTTTGACTCGGTGAGTTTCGCGGCATTCCGACTTCGATGCCCCGGTTGCCGAAATTCAGTTGCCTTTGAATTTCGGGTGATCCCTCTTGAGCATGTATGCTTCTGCTACTTGTTCTACATCAGACTTCCTTCCGCAAACGGCGAAACGCTTTGACTCGGTGAGTTTCGCGGCATTCCGACTTCGATGCCCCGGTTGCCGAAATTCAGTTGCCTTTGAATTTCGGGTGATCCCTCTTGAGCATGTATGCTTCTGCTACTTGTTCTACATCAGACTTCTTCCGCAAACGGCGAAACGCTTTGACTCGGTGAGTTTCGCGGCATTCCGACTTCGATGCCCCGGTTGCCGAAATTCAGTTGCCTTTGAATTTCGGGTGATCCCTCCCCCCCCCCCCCCCCAAACGTGAAAACGCTTTGACCCCGTTTCCCCCCCGAATTCTCCCCCCTTGAATTTCGGGTGATCCCTCTTGAGCATGTATGCTTCTGCTACTTGTTCTACATCAGACTTCCTTCCGCAAACGGCGAAACGCTTTGACTCGGTGAGTTTCGCGGCATTCCGACTTCGATGCCCCGGTTGCCGAAATTCAGTTGCCTTTGAATTTCGGGTGATCCCTCTTGAGCATGTATGCTTCTGCTACTTGTTCTACATCAGACTTTCTTCCGCAAACGGCGAAACGCTTTGACTCGGTGAGTTTCGCGGCATTCCGACTTCGATGCCCCGGTTGCCGAAATTCAGTTGCCTTTGAATTTCGGGTGATCCCTCTTGAGCATGTATGCTTCTGCTACTTGTTCTACATCAGACTTCCTTCCGCAAAGGCGAAACGCTTTGACTCGGTGAGTTTCGCGGCATTCCGACTTCGATGCCCGGTTGCCGAAATTCAGTTGCCTTTGAATTTCGGGTGATCCCTCTTGAGCATGTATGCTTCTGCTACTTGTTCTACATCAGACTTCTTCCGCAAACGGCGAAACGCTTTGACTCGGTGAGTTTCGCGGCATTCCGACTTCGATGCCCCGGTTGCCGAAATTCAGTTGCCTTTGAATTTCGGGTGATCCCTCTTGAGCATGTATGCTTCTGCTACTTGTTCTACATCAGACTTTCTTCCGCAAACGGCGAAACGCTTTGACTCGGTGAGTTTCGCGGCATTCCGACTTCGATGCCCCGGTTGCCGAAATTCAGTTGCCTTTGAATTCGGGTGATCCCTCTTGAGCATGTATGCTTCTGCTACTTGTTCTACATCAGACTTTCTTCCGCAAACGGCGAAACGCTTTGACTCGGTGAGTTTCGCGGCATTCCGACTTCGATGCCCGGTTGCCGAAATTCAGTTGCCTTTGAATTTCGGGTGATCCCTCTTGAGCATGTATGCTTCTGCTACTTGTTCTACATCAGACTTCTTCCGCAAACGGCGAAACGCTTTGACTCGGTGAGTTTCGCGGCATTCCGACTTCGATGCCCCGGTTGCCGAAATTCAGTTGCCTTTGAATTTCGGGTGATCCCTCTTGAGCATGTATGCTTCTGCTACTTGTTCTACATCAGACTTTCTTCCGCAAAGGCGAAACGCTTTGACTCGGTGAGTTTCGCGGCATTCCGACTTCGATGCCCCGGTTGCCGAAATTCAGTTGCCTTTGAATTTCGGGTGATCCCTCTTGAGCATGTATGCTTCTGCTACTTGTTCTACATCAACTTCTTCCGCAAACGGCGAAACGCTTTGACTCGGTGAGTTTCGCGGCATTCCGACTTCGATGCCCCGGTTGCCGAAATTCAGTTGCCTTTGAATTTCGGGTGATCCCTCTTGAGCATGTATGCTTCTGCTACTTGTTCTACATCAGACTTTCTTCCGCAAACGGCGAAACGCTTTGACTCGGTGAGTTTCGCGGCATTCCGACTTCGATGCCCCGGTTGCCGAAATTCAGTTGCCTTTGAATTTCGGGTGATCCCTCTTGAGCATGTATGCTTCTGCTACTTGTTCTACATCAGACTTCCTTCCGCAAAGGCGAAACGCTTTGACTCGGTGAGTTTCGCGGCATTCCGACTTCGATGCCCGGTTGCCGAAATTCAGTTGCCTTTGAATTTCGGGTGATCCCTCTTGAGCATGTATGCTTCTGCTACTTGTTCTACATCAACTTCCTTCCGCAAAGGCGAAACGCTTTGACTCGGTGAGTTTTCGGCATTCCGACTTCGATGCCCCGGTTGCCGAAATTCAGTTGCCTTTGAATTTCGGGTGATCCCTCTTGAGCATGTATGCTTCTGCTACTTGTTCTACATCAGACTTTCTTCCGCAAACGGCGAAACGCTTTGACTCGGTGAGTTTCGCGGCATTCCGACTTCGATGCCCCGGTTGCCGAAATTCAGTTGCCTTTGAATTTCGGGTGATCCCTCTTGAGCGATGTATGCTTCTGCTACTTGTTCTACATCATACTTCCTTCCGCAAACTTCGAAACGCTTTGACTCGGTGAGTTTCGCGGCATTCCGACTTCGATGCCCCGGTTGCCGAAATTCAGTTGCCTTTGA
>CM055348.1:1665773-1680392 GCA_029228515.1 Populus alba x Populus x berolinensis
CGCTTTGACTTTTTTTTTTTTTTTTTTTTTTTTGAATTTCGGGTGATCCCTCTTGAGCATGTATGCTTCTGCTACTTGTTCTACATCACACTTCCTTCCTTAAACAGCGAAACGCTTTGACTCGGTGAGTTTCGCGGCATTCCGACTTCGATGCCCGGTTGCCGAAATTCAGTTGCCTTTGAATTTCGGGTGATCCCTCTTGAGCATGTATGCTTCTGCTACTTGTTCTACATCACACTTCCTTCCTTAACAGCGAAACGCTTTGACTCGGTGAGTTTCGCGGCATTCCGACTTCGATGCCCCGGTTGCCGAAATTCAGTTGCCTTTGAATTTCGGGTGATCCCTCTTGAGCATGTATGCTTCTGCTACTTGTTCTACATCACACTTCCTTCCTAAAAGCGAAACGCTTTGACTCGGTGATTTTCGTGGATATTCCGACTTCGATGCCCCGGTTGCTCGTAATTCAGTTGCCTTTCTATTTTTGGTGATCCCTCGTGAGCATGTTTGCTTCTGCTACTTGTTCTGCATCACCACACTTCCTTCCTTAAAGGCGAAACGCTTTTTCTCGGTGTGTTTGCGTCGGCATTCCGACTTCGATGCCCCGGTTGCCGAAATTTAGTTGCCATTGAATTATCGGGATGAAATTCCCTTCTTCAGCATGTATGCTTCTGCTACTTGTTCTACATCACACTTCATTCCTTACACAGCAGAAACGCTTTGACTCGGTTGAGTTTGTTTTGGTTTCCGGACTTCGATGCCTCCGGGGTTGTCGAAATTCAGTTGCCTTTCCTTTTATGGGTGATCCCTCTTGAGCATGTTATGCTCCTGCTACTTGTTCTCCATCTCACTTCATTCCGCAAATGGCGAACCGCTTTGACTCGGTGACTTTCACTGCATTCCGTACTTCGATGGCCCCGGTTTGCCGAAAGTCAATTGCCTTTGAATTTCGGGTGATCCCTCTTGAGGATGTATGCCTTCATGCTACTTGGTTCTTACATCACACTTCCTTCCTTAAAAAACGCGAAATCGCTTTTGGAACTCGGTGAGTTTCGCGGCATTTCCTGACTTCGATTGCCCGCACCGGGAGTGTTTTGCCCCGGGAACGGATTCAGTTGCCAATTTTTTTTGAATTTCGGGTGATCCCTCTTGAGCATTAATATTGTATGCTTCTGCTACTTGTTCTACATCAACAGACTTCCTTCCGGAAACAGCGAAAATCGCTTTTTGACTCGGTTTTTGAGTTTTCGCCCGGCCACCCATTCCGACTTAGATGCCCAGGTTGGCCGAATTATCGTAAGTTGCCTTTGAATTTCGGGTGAATGATCCCTATTGTGCATGTATGCTTCTGCTACTTGTTCTACATCACACTTCCTTCCTTAAACAGCGAAACGCTTTGACTCGGTGAGTTTCGCGGCATTCCGACTTCGATGCCTCGTTGCCGAAATTCAGTTGCTTTGAATTTCGGGTGATCCCTCTTGAGCATGTATGCTTCTGCTACTTGTTCTACATCACACTTCTTCCTTAAACAGCGAAACGCTTTGACTCGGTGAGTTTCGCGGCATTCCGACTTCGATGCCCCGTTGCCGAAATTCAGTTGCCTTTGAATTTCGGGTTGATCCCTCTTGTGCATGTATACTTCTGCTACTTGTTCTACATCACACTTCCTTCATTCCGCAAGCGAACGCTTTGACTCGATGAGTTTCGCGGCATCCGACTTGGATGCCCCGGTTGCTTAAATTCAGTTGCCTTTGAATTTCGGGAGATCCCTCTTGAGCATGTATGGTTCTGGTACTTGTTCTACTTCACACTTCCTTCCTTAAACAGCGAAACGCTTTGACTCAGTGAGTTTCCCGGCATTCCGACTTCGATCCCCTGGTTGCCGAAATTCAGTTGCCTTTGAATTTCGAGTGATCCCTCTTGAGCATGTATGCTTCTGCTACTTGTTCTACATCAATCTTCCTTCCTTAAACAGCGAAACGCTTTGACTTGGTGAGTTTCGCGGCATTCCGACTTCGATGCCCGGTTGCCGAAATTCAGTTGCCTTTGAATTTCGGGTGATCCCTCTTGAGCATGTATGCTTCTGCTACTTGTTCTACATCAAACTTCCTTCCTTAAACAGCGAAACGCTTTGACTCGGTGAGTTTTGCGGCATTCCGACTTCGATGCCCCGGTTGCCGAAATTAAGTTGCCTTTGAATTTCGGGTGATCCCTCTTGAGCATGTATGCTTCTGCTACTTGTTCTACATCACACTTCCTTCCTTAAACAGCGAAACGCTTTGACTCGGTGAGTTTCGCGGCATTCCGACTTCGATGCCCCGGTTGCCGAAATTAAGTTGCCTTTGAATTTCGGGTGATCCCTCTTGAGCATGTATGCTTCTGCTACTTGTTCTACATCACACTTCCTTCCTTAAACAGCGAAACGCTTTGACTCGGTGAGTTTCGCGGTATTCCGACTTCGATGCCCCGGTTGCCGAAATTCAGTTGCCTTTGAATTTCGGGTGATCCCTCTTGAGCATGTATGCTTCTGCTACTTGTTCTACATCAAACTTCCTTCCTTAAACAGCGAAACGCTTTGACTCGGTGAGTTTCGCGGCATTCCGACTTAGATGCCCCGGTTGCCGAAATTCAGTTGCCTTTGAATTTCGGGTGATCCCTCTTGAGCATGTATGCTTCTGCTACTTGTTCTACAACACACTTCCTTCCTTAAACAGCGAAACGCTTTGACTCGGTGAGTTTCGCGGCATTCCGACTTCGATGCCCCGGTTGCCGAAATTCAGTCGCCTTTGAATTTCGGGTGATCCCTCTTGAGCATGTATGCTTCTGCTACTTGTTCTACATCAAACTTCCTTCCTTAAGTAGCGAAACGCTTTGACTCGGTGTGTTTCACGGCATTCCGACTTCGATGACCCGGTTGCCGAAATTCAGTTGCCTTTGAATTTCGGGTGATCCCTCTTGAGCATGTATGCTTC
The DNA here is from genome assembly GCA_029228515.1 of Populus alba x Populus x berolinensis. NCBI lineage: Eukaryota > Viridiplantae > Streptophyta > Magnoliopsida > Malpighiales > Salicaceae > Populus > Populus alba x Populus x berolinensis. The sequence continues at coordinate 1,668,743 of CM055348.1, forward strand.
TGCTACTTGTTCTACATCAAACTTCCTTCCTTAAGTAGCGAAACGCTTTGACTCGGTGAGTTTCGCGGCATTCCGACTTCGATGACCCGGTTGCCGAAATTAAGTTGCCTTTGAATTTCGGGTGATCCCTCTTGAGCATGTATGCTTCTGCTACTTGTTCTACATCAAACTTCCTTCCTTAAACAGCAAAACGCTTTGACTCGGTGAGTTTCGCGGCATTCCGACTTGGATGCCCCGGTTACCGAAATTAAGTTGCCTTTGAATTTCGGGTGATCCGTCTTGAGCATGTATGCTTCTGCTACTTGTTCTACATCACACTTCCTTCCTTAAATAGCGAAACGCTTTGACTGAGTGAGTTTCACGGCATTCCGACTTCGATGCCCCGGTTGCCGAAATTCAGTTGCCTTTGAATTTCGGGTGATCCCTCTTGAGCATGTATGCTTCTGCTACTTGTTCTACATCACACTTCCTTCCTTAAACAGCGAAACGCTTTGACTGAGTGAGTTTCACGGCATTCCGACTTCGATGCCCCGGTTGCCGAAATTTAGTTGCCTTTGAATTTTGGGTGATCCCTCTTGAGCATGTATGCTTCTGCTACTTGTTCTACATAAAACTTCCTTCCTTAAACAGCGAAACGCTTTGACTCGGTGAGTTTCGCGGCATTCCGACTTCGATGCCCCGGTTGCCGAAATTAAGTTGCCTTTGAATTTCGGGTGATCCCTCTTGAGCATGTATGCTTCTGCTACTTGTTCTACATCACACTTCCTTCCTTAAACAGCGAAACGCTTTGACTCGGTGAGTTTCACGGCATTCCGACTTCGATGCCCCGGTTGCCGAAATTAAGTTGCATTTGAATTTCGGGTGATCCCTCTTGAGCATGTATGCTTCTGCTACTTGTTCTACATCACACTTCCTTCCTTAAACAGCGAAACGCTTTGACTCCGTGAGTTTCACGGCATTCCGACTTCGATGCCCCGGTTGCCGAAATTCAGTTGCCTTTGAATTTTGGGTGATCCCTCTTGAGCATGTATGCTTCTGCTACTTGTTCTACATCAAACTTCCTTCCTTAAACAGCGAAACGCTTTGACTCGGTGAGTTTCACGGCATTCCGACTTCGATGCCCCGGTTGCCGAAATTAAGTTGCCTTTGAATTTCGGGTGATCCCTCTTGAGCATGTATGCTTCTGCTACTTGTTCTACATCACACTTCCTTCCTTAAACAGCGAAACGCTTTGACTCGGTGAGTTTCGCGGCATTCCGACTTCGATGCCCCGGTTGCCGAAATTCAGTTGCCTTTGAATTTTGGGTGATCCCTCTTGAGCATGTATGCTTCTGCTACTTGTTCTACATCACACTTCCTTCCTTAAACAGCGAAACGCTTTGACTCGGTGAGTTTCGCGCATTCCGACTTAGATGCCCCGGTTGCCGAAATTAAGTTGCCTTTGAATTTCGGGTGATCCCTCTTGAGCATGTATGCTTCTGCTACTTGTTCTACATCACACTTCCTTCTTTAAACAGCGAAACGCTTTGACTCGGTGAGTTTCGCGGCATTCCGACTTCGATGCCCCGGTTGCCGAAATTAAGTTGCCTTTGAATTTCGGGTGATCCCTCTTGAGCATGTATGCTTCTGCTACTTGTTCTACATCACACTTCCTTCCTTAAACAGCGAAACGCTTTGTCTCAGTGAGTTTCGCGACATTCCGACTTCGATGCCCCGGTTGCCAAAATTAAGTTGTCTATGAATTTCAGGTGATCCCACTTGATCATGGATGCTTCTGCTACTTGTTCTACATCACACTTCCTTCATTAAACAGCGAAACGCTTTGACTCGGTGAGTTTCGCGACATTCTGACTTCGATGCCCGGGTTGCCGAAATTCAATTGCCATTAAATTTCTGGTGATCCCTCTTGAGCAGGTATGCTTGTGCTACGTGTTCTAGATCACACTTCCTTCCTTAAGGGCGAAACGCTTTGACTCGGTGAGTTTTGCGGCATTCCGACTTCGATGCCCCGGTTGCCGAAATTAAGTTGCCTTTGAATTTCGGGTGATCCCTCTTGAGCATGTATGCTTCTGCTACTTGTTCCTACATCAAACTTCCTTCCTTTTAAACAGCGAAACGCTTTGGACTCGGTTGAGTTTCGCGGCATTCCGACTTCGATGCCCCGGTTGCCGAAATTAAGTTGCCTTTGAATTTCGGGTGATCCCTCTTGAGCATGTATGCTTCTGCTACTTGTTCTACATCACACTTCCTTCCGCAAAGGCGAAACGCTTTGACTCGGTTGAGTTTCGCGGCATTCCGACTTCGATGCCCCGTCGTTGCCGAAATTCAGTTGCCTTTGAATTTCGGGTGATCCCTCTTGAGCATGTATGCTTCTGCTACTTGTTCTACATCAAACTTCCTTCCTTAAACAGCGAAACGCTTTGACTCGGTGAGTTTTGCGGTTTTTCGACTTCGATGCGCGGTTGCCGAAATTCAGTTGCCTTTGAATTTCGGGTGATCCATCTTGAGCATGTATGCTTCGTGTGCTACTGGTTCTACATCACACTTCCTTCCGCAAAAAGCGATACGCTTTGACTCGGTGAGTTTCGCGGCATTCCGCCTTCGATGCCCCGGTTGCCGAAATTCAGTTGCCTTTGATTTTCGGGTGATCCCTCTTGAGCATGTATGCTTCTGCTACTTGTTCTACATCACACTTCCTTCCGCAAACAGCGAAACGCTTTGACTCGGTGAGTTTCGCGGCATTCTGACTTCGATGCCCGGTTGCCGAAATTCAGTTGCCTTTGAATTTCGGGTGATCCGTCTTCAGCATGTATGCTTCTGCTACTTGTTTCTACACCACACTTCCTTCCTGAAACAGCGAAACGCTTTGACTCGGTGAGTTTCGCGCCATTCCGACTTCGATGCCCCGGTTGCCGAAATTCAGTTGCCTTTGAATTTTGGGTGATCCCTCTTGAGCATGTATGCTTCTGCTACTTGTTCTACATCACACTTCCTTCCTTAAACAGCGAAACGCTTTGACTCGGTGAGTTTCGCGGCATTCCGACTTCGATGCCGCCGGTTGCCGAAATTCAGTTGCCTTTGAATTTCGGGTGATCCCTCTTGAGCATGTATGCTTCTGCTACTTGTTCTACATCAAACTTCCTTCCTTAAACAGCGAAACGCTTTGACTCGGTGAGTTTCGCGGCATTCCAACGTCGATGCCCCGGTTGCCGAAATTAAGTTGCCTTTGAATTTCGGGTGATCCCTCTTGAGCATGTATGCTTCTGCTACTTGTTCTACATCACACTTCTTTCCTTAAACAGCAAAACGCTTGGACTCGGTGAGTTTCGCGGCATTCCGACTTCGATAGCCCGGTTGCCGAAATTCAGTTGCCTTTGAATTTCGGGTGACCCCTCTTGAGCATGTATGCTTGTGCTACTTTTTCTAGATCAGACTTCCTTCCTTAAACAGCGAAACGCTTTGACTCGATCATTTTCGCGGCATTCCGACTTCGATGCCCTGGTTGCCGAAATTCAGTTGCCTTTGAATTTCGGATGATCCCTCTTCAGCATGTATGCTTGTGCTCCTTGTTCTACATCACACTTCCTTCCTTAAACAGCGAAACGCTTTGTCTCGGTGCGTTTCGCCGCATTGCGACTTCGATGCCCCGGTTGCCGAAATAAAGTTGCCTTTGAATTTCGGGTGATCCCTCTTGAGCATGTATGCTTCTGCTACTTGTTCTACATCACACTTCCTTCCTTAAACAGCGAAACGCTTTGACTCGGTGTGTTTCGCGGCATTCCGACTTCGATGCCCCGGTTGCCGAAATTAAGTTGCCTTTGAATTTGGGGTGATCCCTCTTGAGCATGTATGCTTCTGCTACTTGTTCTACATCACACTTCCTTCCTTAAACAGCGAAACGCTTTGACTCGGTGAGTTTCGCGGCATTCCGACTTCGATGCCCCGGTTGCCGAAATTCAGTTGCCTTTGAATTTCGGGTGATCCCTCTTGAGCATGTATGCTTCTGCTACTTGTTCTACGTTACACTTCCTTATTTAAACACCGAAACGCTTTGACTCATTGAGTTTCGCGGCATTCCGACTTCGATGCCCCGGTTGCTTAAATTCAGTTGCCTTTGAATTTCGGGTGATCCCTCTTGAGCGTGTATGCTTCTGCTACTTGTTCTATGTTACACTTCCTTCCTTAAACAACGAAACGCTTTGACTCGGTGAGTTTCGCGTTATTCCGACTTAGATGCCCCGGTTGCCGAAATTAAGTTGCCTTTGAATTTCGGGTGATCCCTCTTGAGCATGTATGCTTCCTGCTAACTTGTTCTACATCAAACTTTCCTTCCTTAAACAGCGAAACGCTTTGACTCGGTGATTTTTGCGGGCATTCCGCCGTCCGATGCCCCGGTTGCCTGAAAATTAAGTTGCCTTTGAATTTCGGGTGATCCCTCTTGAGCATGTATGCTTCTGCTACTTGTTCTACATCACACTTCCTTCCTCAAACAGCGAAACGCTTTGACTCGGTGAGTTTCACAGCATTCCGACTTCGATGCCCCGGTTGCCGAAATTCAGTTGCCTTTGAATTTCGGGTGATCCCTCTTGAGCATGTATGCTTCTGCTACTTGTTCTACATCACACTTCCTTCCTTAAACAGCGAAACGCTTTGACTCGGTGAGTTTCGCGGCATTCCGACTTCGATGCCCCGGTTGCCGAAATTCAGTTGCCTTTGAATTTCGGGTGATCCCTCTTGAGCATGTATGCTTCTGCTACTTGTTCTACATCACACTTCCTTCCTTAAACAGCGAAACGCTTTGACTCGGTGAGTTTTGCGGCATTCCGACTTCGATGCCCCGGTTGCCGAAATTCAGTTGCCTTTGAATTTCGGGTGATCCCTCTTGAGCATGTATGCTTCTGCTACTTGTTCTACATCACACTTCCTTCCTTAAACAGCGAAACGCTTTGACTCGGTGAGTTTCGCGGCATTCCGACTTCGATGCCCGGTTGCCGAAATTCAGTTGCCTTTGAATTTCGGGTGATCCCTCTTGAGCATGTATGCTTCTGCTACTTGTTCTACATCACACTTCCTTCCTTAAACAGCGAAACGCTTTGACTCGGTGAGTTTCGCGGCATTCCGACTTCGATGCCCGGTTGCCGAAATTCAGTTGCCTTTGAATTTCGGGTGATCCCTCTTGAGCATGTATGCTTCTGCTACTTGTTCTACATCACACTTCCTTCCTTAAACAGCGAAACGCTTTGACTCGGTGAGTTTCGCGGCATTCCGACTTCGATGCCCCGGTTGCCGAAAGTCAGTTGCCTTTGAATTTCGGGTGATCCCTCTTGAGCATGTATGCTTCTGCTACTTGTTCTACATCACACTTCCTTCCTCAAACAGCAAAACGCTTTGACTCGGTGAGTTTGCGGCATTCCTACTTCGATGCCCTGGTTGCCGAAAGTCAGTTGCCTTTGAATTTCAGGTGATCCCTCTTGAGCATGTATGCTTCTGCTACTTGTTCTACATCACACTTCCTTCCTTAAACAGCGAAACGCTTTGACTCGGTGAGTTTCGCGGCATTCCGACTTCGATGCCCCGGTTGCCGAAATTCAGTTGCCTTTGAATTTCGGGTGATCCCTCTTGAGCATGTATGCTTCTGCTACTTGTTCTACATCACACTTCCTTCCTTAAACAGCGAAACGCTTTGACTCGGTGAGTTTCGCGGCATTCCGACTTCGATGCCCCGGTTGCCGAAATTCAGTTGCCTTTGAATTTCGGGTGATCCCTCTTGAGCATGTATGCTTCTGCTACTTGTTCTACATCACACTTCCTTCCTAAACAGCGAAACGCTTTGACTCGGTGAGTTTCGCGGCATTCCGACTTCGATGCCCCGGTTGCCGAAATTCAGTTGCCTTTGAATTTCGGGTGATCCCTCTTGAGCATGTATGCTTCTGCTACTTGTTCTACATCACACTTCCTTCCGCAAACAGCGAAACGCTTTGACTCGGTGAGTTTCGCGGCATTCCGACTTCGATGCCCCGGTTGCCGAAATTCAGTTGCCTTTGAATTTCGGGTGATCCCTCTTGAGCATGTATGCTTCTGCTACTTGTTCTACATCACACTTCCTTCCGCAAACAGCGAAACGCTTTGACTCGGTGAGTTTCGCGGCATTCCGACTTCGATGCCCCGGTTGCCGAAATTCAGTTGCCTTTGAATTTCGGGTGATCCCTCTTGAGCATGTATGCTTCTGCTACTTGTTCTACATCACACTTCCTTCCTTAAACAGCGAAACGCTTTGACTCGGTGAGTTTCGCGGCATTCCGACTTCGATGCCCCGGTTGCCGAAATTCAGTTGCCTTTGAATTTCGGGTGATCCCTCTTGAGCATGTATGCTTCTGCTACTTGTTCTACATCACACTTCCTTCCGCAAACAGCGAAACGCTTTGACTCGGTGAGTTTCGCGGCATTCCGACTTCGATGCCCCGGTTGCCGAAATTCAGTTGCCTTTGAATTTCGGGTGATCCCTCTTGAGCATGTATGCTTCTGCTACTTGTTCTACATCACACTTCCTTCCTTAAACAGCGAAACGCTTTGACTCGGTGAGTTTCGCGGCATTCCGACTTCGATGCCCCGGTTGCCGAAATTCAGTTGCCTTTGAATTTCGGGTGATCCCTCTTGAGCATGTATGCTTCTGCTACTTGTTCTACATCACACTTCCTTCCTTAAACAGCGAAACGCTTTGACTCGGTGAGTTTCGCGGCATTCCGACTTCGATGCCCCGGTTGCCGAAATTCAGTTGCCTTTGAATTTCGGGTGATCCCTCTTGAGCATGTATGCTTCTGCTACTTGTTCTACATCACACTTCCTTCCTTAAACAGCGAAACGCTTTGACTCGGTGAGTTTCGCGGCATTCCGACTTCGATGCCCCGGTTGCCGAAATTCAGTTGCCTTTGAATTTCGGGTGATCCCTCTTGAGCATGTATGCTTCTGCTACTTGTTCTACATCACACTTCCTTCCTTAAACAGCGAAACGCATTGTCTCGGTGAGTTTCGCGGCATTCCGACTTCGATGCCCCGGTTGCCGAAATTCAGTTGCCTTTGAATTTCGGGTGATCCCTCTTGAGCATGTATGCTTCTGCTACTTGTTCTACATCACACTTCCTTCCTTAAACAGCGAAACGCTTTGACTCGGTGAGTTTCGCGGCATTCCGACTTCGATGCCCCGGTTGCCGAAATTCAGTTGCCTTTGAATTTCGGGTGATCCCTCTTGAGCATGTATGCTTCTGCTACTTGTTCTACATCACACTTCCTTCCTCAAACAGCGAAACGCTTTGACTCGGTGAGTTTCCCGGCATTCCGACTTCGATGCCCCGGTTGCCGAAATTCAGTTGCCTTTGAATTTCGGGTGATCCCTCTTGAGCATGTATGCTTCTGCTACTTGTTCTACATCACACTTCCTTCCTTAAACAGCGAAACGCTTTGACTCGGTGAGTTTCGCGGCATTCCGACTTCGATGCCCCGGTTGCCGAAATTCAGTTGCCTTTGAATTTCGGGTGATCCCTCTTGAGCATGTATGCTTCTGCTACTTGTTCTACATCACACTTCCTTCCTTAAACAGCGAAACGCTTTGACTCGGTGAGTTTCGCGGCATTCCGACTTCGATGCCCCGGTTGCCGAAATTCAGTTGCCTTTGAATTTCGGGTGATCCCTCTTGAGCATGTATGCTTCTGCTACTTGTTCTACATCACACTTCCTTCCTCAAACAGCGAAACGCTTTGACTCGGTGACTTTCGCGGCATTCCGACTTCGATGCCCCGGTTGCCGAAATTCAGTTGCCTTTGAATTTCGGGTGATCCCTCTTGAGCATGTATGCTTCTGCTACTTGTTCTACATCACACTTCCTTCCGCAAACGGCGAAACGCTTTGACTCGGTGAGTTTTGCGGCATTCCGACTTCGATGCCCCGGTTGCCGAAATTCAGTTGCCTTTGAATTTCGGGTGATCCCTCTTGAGCATGTATGCTTCTGCTACTTGTTCTACATCACACTTCCTTCCGCAAACAGCGAAACGCTTTGACTCGGTGAGTTTCGCGGCATTCCGACTTCGATGCCCCGGTTGCCGAAATTCAGTTGCCTTTGAATTTCGGATGATTCCTCTTGAGCATGTATGCTTCTGCTACTTGTTCTACATCACACTTCCTTCCTCAAACAGCGAAACGCTTTGACTCGGTGAGTTTCGCGGCATTCCGACTTCGATGCCCCGGTTGCCGAAATTCAGTTGCCTTTTAATTTTGGGTGATCCCTCTTGAGCATGTATGCTTCTGCTACTTGTTCTACATCACACTTCCTTCCGCAAACAGCGAAACGCTTTGACTCGGTGAGTTTCGCGGCATTCCGACTTCGATGCCCCGGTTGCCGAAATTCAGTTGCCTTTGAATTTCGGGTGATCCCTCTTGAGCATGTATGCTTCTGCTACTTGTTCTACATCACACTTCCTTCCTTAAACAGCGAAACGCTTTGACTCGGTGAGTTTCGCGGCATTCCGACTTCGATGCCCCGGTTGCCGAAATTCAGTTGCCTTTGAATTTCGGGTGATCCCTCTTGAGCATGTATGCTTCTGCTACTTGTTCTACATCACACTTCCTTCCTTAAACAGCGAAACGCTTTGACTCGGTGAGTTTCGCGGCATTCCGACTTCGATGCCCCGGTTGCCGAAATTCAGTTGCCTTTGAATTTCGGGTGATCCCTCTTGAGCATGTATGCTTCTGCTACTTGTTCTACATCACACTTCCTTCCTTAAACAGCGAAACGCTTTGACTCGGTGAGTTTCGCGGCATTCCGACTTCGATGCCCCGGTTGCCGAAATTCAGTTGCCTTTGAATTTCGGGTGATCCCTCTTGAGCATGTATGCTTCTGCTACTTGTTCTACATCACACTTCCTTCCTTAAACAGCGAAACGCTTTGACTCGGTGAGTTTCGCGGCATTCCGACTTCGATGCCCCGGTTGCCGAAATTCAGTTGCCTTTGAATTTCGGGTGATCCCTCTTGAGCATGTATGCTTCTGCTACTTGTTCTACATCACACTTCCTTCCTTAAACAGCGAAACGCATTGACTCGGTGAGTTTCGCGGCATTCCAACTTCGATGCCCCGGTTGCCGAAATTCAGCTGCCTTTGAATTTCGGGTGATCCCTCTTGAGCATGTATGCTTCTGCTACATGTTCTACATCACACTTCCTTCCTCAAAAAGCGAAACGCTTTGACTCGGTGAGTTTCCCGGCATTCCGACTTCGATGCCCCAGTTGCCGAAATTCAGTTGCCTTTGAATTTCGTGTGATCCCTCTTGAACATGTATGTTTCTGCTACTTGTTCTACATCACACTTCCTTCCTCAAACAGCGAAACGCTTTGACTCGGTGACTTTTGCGGCATTCCGACTTCGATGCCCCGGTTGCCGAAATTCAGTTGCCTTTGAATTTCGGGTGATCCCTCTTGAGCATGTATGCTTCTGCTACTTGTTCTACATCACACTTCCTTCCTTAAACAGCGAAACGCTTTGACTCGGTGAGTTTCACGGCATTCCAACTTCGATGCCCCGGTTGCCGAAATTCAGTTGCCTTTGAATTTCGGGTGATCCCTCTTGAGCATGTATGCTTCTGCTACTTGTTCTACATCACACTTCCTTCCGCAAACAGCGAAACGCTTTGACTCGGTGAGTTTCGCGGCATTCCGACTTCGATGCCCCGGTTGCCGAAATTCAGTTGCCTTTGAATTTCGGGTGATCCCTCTTGAGCATGTATGCTTCTGCTACTTGTTCTACATCACACTTCCTTCCGCAAACAGCGAAACGCTTTGACTCGGTGAGTTTCGCGGCATTCCGACTTCGATGCCCCGGTTGCCGAAATTCAGTTGCCTTTGAATTTCGGGTGATCCCTCTTGAGCATGTATGCTTCTGCTACTTGTTCTACATCACACTTCCTTCCTTAAACAGCGAAACGCTTTGACTCGGTGAGTTTCGCGGCATTCCGACTTCGATGCCCCGGTTGCCGAAATTCAGTTGCCTTTGAATTTCGGGTGATCCCTCTTGAGCATGTATGCTTCTGCTACTTGTTCTACATCACACTTCCTTCCGCAAACAGCGAAACGCTTTGACTCGGTGAGTTTCGCGGCATTCCGACTTCGATGCCCCGGTTGCCGAAATTCAGTTGCCTTTGAATTTCGGGTGATCCCTCTTGAGCATGTATGCTTCTGCTACTTGTTCTACATCACACTTCCTTCCTTAAACAGCGAAACGCTTTGACTCGGTGAGTTTCGCGGCATTCCGACTTCGATGCCCCGGTTGCCGAAATTCAGTTGCCTTTGAATTTCGGGTGATCCCTCTTGAGCATGTATGCTTCTGCTACTTGTTCTACATCACACTTCCTTCCTTAAACAGCGAAACGCTTTGACTCGGTGAGTTTCGCGGCATTCCGACTTCGATGCCCCGGTTGCCGAAATTCAGTTGCCTTTGAATTTCGGGTGATCCCTCTTGAGCATGTATGCTTCTGCTACTTGTTCTACATCACACTTCCTTCCGCAAACAGCGAAACGCTTTGACTCGGTGAGTTTCGCGGCATTCCGACTTCGATGCCCCGGTTGCCGAAATTCAGTTGCCTTTGAATTTCGGGTGATCCCTCTTGAGCATGTATGCTTCTGCTACTTGTTCTACATCACACTTCCTTCCTTAAACAGCGAAACGCTTTGACTCGGTGAGTTTCGCGGCATTCCGACTTCGATGCCCCGGTTGCCGAAATTCAGTTGCCTTTGAATTTCGGGTGATCCCTCTTGAGCATGTATGCTTCTGCTACTTGTTCTACATCACACTTCCTTCCTTAAACAGCGAAACGCTTTGACTCGGTGAGTTTCGCGGCATTCCGACTTCGATGCCCCGGTTGCCGAAATTCAGTTGCCTTTGAATTTCGGGTGATCCCTCTTGAGCATGTATGCTTCTGCTACTTGTTCTACATCACACTTCCTTCCTTAAACAGCGAAACGCTTTGACTCGGTGAGTTTCGCGGCATTCCGACTTCGATGCCCCGGTTGCCGAAATTCAGTTGCCTTTGAATTTCGGGTGATCCCTCTTGAGCATGTATGCTTCTGCTACTTGTTCTACATCACACTTCCTTCCGCAAACGGCGAAACGCTTTGACTCGGTGAGTTTCGCGGCATTCCGACTTCGATGCCCCGGTTGCCGAAATTCAGTTGCCTTTGAATTTCGGGTGATCCCTCTTGAGCATGTATGCTTCTGCTACTTGTTCTACATCACACTTCCTTCCGCAAACAGCGAAACGCTTTGACTCGGTGAGTTTCGCGGCATTCCGACTTCGATGCCCCGGTTGCCGAAATTCAGTTGCCTTTGAATTTCGGGTGATCCCTCTTGAGCATGTATGCTTCTGCTACTTGTTCTACATCACACTTCCTTCCTTAAACAGCGAAACGCTTTGACTCGGTGAGTTTCGCGGCATTCCGACTTCGATGCCCCGGTTGCCGAAATTCAGTTGCCTTTGAATTTCGGGTGATCCCTCTTGAGCATGTATGCTTCTGCTACTTGTTCTACATCACACTTCCTTCCGCAAACAGCGAAACGCTTTGACTCGGTGAGTTTCGCGGCATTCCGACTTCGATGCCCCGGTTGCC
>CM055348.1:1680492-1712003 GCA_029228515.1 Populus alba x Populus x berolinensis
TTTTTTTGCTTTACTTCTTTATACGTGCTTTTGCATTGCCAAGCCCCTTGATTTTCTGCTTAATTGCGTTAATAGAATCTTCTTTTTTATCCCCTGTTTGTTGCAGGCATATAATTACTTGGACGAGGCTCACAGCATTGGAGCAGTTGGGAAAACAGGAAGAGGTGTTTGGAACTCTTAGGAGTGGATACAGCTGATGTCGATGTTATGATGGGAACTTTTTTACAAAATCGTTTGGATCTTGTGGGGTTAACATTGCTGGATCTAAGGTTTATTACTTGTCAACCCTTGTTCAATTACTAAGAGTTCTATAAAATGTGCTTTGAGCTTTCTGGGAAGGAGTAATGTTGATGCGTGTCTTCGATAAGCAAGTCTTCTTTCACTTGACCACTAGTTTGTTTTAACCCTAATTACAATCAACATTTATTAATACCCAGACCCTAGCCTATACTTGTCTTCTGTTGTAGTATGAAACTTCAGTAAATGATTTTTTGTCATGAGTACTTTGCCTCAGTCATATTGAGTAGTCGAGTTAGCAGCTGGATGCTCTCTTCTGCCTCAAGAAAATATTAATGATCATGTTTTGTTTTTCACACCAGCCACCAAGTGGAAGTCACCAGCTGATGTAGCAAAAGACCTCTGATAAACTTGTATAGTTTAGAACATGTGTGGATAATCTTCTTAGCCGTATCATGAGTACTATCATTTTGTTTTGTCTCCACGAATTCTCGAAATTCTGAAGGATATTGTTTTGTTGTTGACGCCATATGAACTGTCTTTGCTATGACATATTCCAATTTTCTGAGTATTTTTTTCTAATCATTTTAACCAGTGCAAAATATGCAAACTTGATTCTAGTGGATTCAGCAATTGATCTTAATGTGAAATAAATGCCCAATGGCTGAGGTTTGCTTATTACTTTCAGGAACTAATCCAATACCTTAAGTACACTAGTCACAGCTCATTTATATGCAACAATCAATATCGCCTCCAGCTGCACAACAAATTATATCATCCATACAGGTTATTCAGGGAAGAGGATGGTTCTAGCAGAGGTATTCTAAAAAGATTCTTTCTTTTCTGATACACAAAGAAGTCTTTCTGAAATTACTCAAGAATTGAGTTTACACAGCAATTTTTGTTTTGGTCGACATTGTTTCAACTTTAGGGCTCAAAAACTTTGAAAGAATACGTGAAAATAGCAACTTTTTCATATCAGAGCTGGCAAGAAAATGGGTTTTGACGTTATTGGAGAGAAAGATTCACCAGTGATTGGCATAAATGCCTTTACAATCCAGGAAAAATCCCTGCATTTTCTCGAGGAGTGCCTAAAGCAGAATGTGAGATCCTAGTAATTTTTTTTATGTTTGCATTGTCGTGTAGATATATATGTAATCATCAGATTTTGCAAGGCATTCATAATTCTTAATTTCATTAGTTGCTTATGTATCATTATTTTCTGTTTCTGTGGAATGTCACTAGTTACTAAGATCAACACATGCTGTTACAGGTTGCTGTTGTGATGACTGCATTTCCAGCTACCCCTCTACTGTTTGGCCAGGGCACGTATTTGCATATCTGCCTGCCATGCCAATGAAGACCTTCTCAAAGCATTGGGAGTATCGTGTGCTTGTCAATATGGAATTCTTTTCTATTACATCATGCATTCACCTCCTTTTTGTGGATTTGCTGTTTCGTTGACCATCCATATATCAAAGTCTTTGTGCATCATTTGGTTCGTAAACAACAGTCAATTAAGACTAGAGACTCCAACCGCGCGACCAAAGGATGGGTACTTTGCTTGAGCTTAAAATGGAAAGCAATGCTATGATTGCTAATACCCTCTTCTTGTTCTGATGCTTTTTGTCTGTTTAATTTTTGTGTGGCATTGAGTTTGACAGAATTAGCAAGTCATTTCTGGATGTTTGATTACTAATCCGAGAGATGGTAAATTCTGCTCTTTTTGGACAGGTTATCAATCAAGTCGCCCTACCTCATCGGCATAAAGTACTCGCCTGCGGGTCTGATAAGCAGCATCAGGAGCAAGGTGCAATGAAGTTGGAGTGAGACTCGAGAATCCCATCTCGGTGAAAATTGCTCTATGACATGAAAGCTTTTGATCGAACAATTTGAGTAACATATATGAGCAGCATTGATTAGAATTCCTCTTGAGAATCAAAGAATGCTGTAGCTGTCTTGCTAGCATCGAAGCTTTCCTCTGTTTATTTGTTTGCTCTCATGTCGTGTCCTGTGTAGCCTTACTGTAAATCTGTTAAAATGCTTTGATCCGTACCTCCAGTTAACTGATAAGCATGTCGTCCAGCAAGAATATGCAGTTGTTTATTTTGTTTTTAATTCAGATATTATTTTTTTCACAAATAAACATTATTTTTTGTTAATGTAAAAATAAAATCCATAATTATTTTATAAGAAATTATGGTTTTACCCAGAAATAAAGTTAAAGAGTGAGCTTAATAAAAACAAGTTCAGCAAAAGCAAAAGTGGCTTTAGTCTCCTTGTGTCAAGGAGGCAGTCTTTTGCAAAGCAAACCAGATATGACAGGAAGTTGGTGCTCCCACAACGGCTGGCACACAATAATTGACTGTTGACGTTGGGACGGTGTCATGATGTTTCCCCAGTTTCCTGCAACAGGCAAGAAAACACAAATGTAATGGGACACTGGGTGGGGGTTTATTTATGGTATTTGTTGAAGGGGAAACTTAGTTAGTGGGGTTGGGGGGGGGGGGGGGGGGGTGGGGGGGGGTGGGGGGGGGTGGTGGGGGGGGGGGGGGAGGTTTCTGTCGGGGTGGGTAGTGGTTGGTGGGGAAATGGTGTAGATGGGGGGTGGCAAATAGTGTTTTTACCTTTTGATAGGTGGGGTAATTATGGGAATGATGTTTCAAAGGTGTATAGGTTTGGTTGGTAAGATCAAGGGCTTATCGGGTTTTTATTTTGGGGGCACAATTACTTAATTACCCCTAAAACTAGTATGTGATAGATTTGAAGGCAAGGAGACGGGGGGGTGGGGGGTGGGGGATTATATAGGGGTAGGTTGTATAAAGTTTTTGTCGTGTGGTGATAGGGTTGGGATTTGGGGTAGATTGAGCGTGTAGGGGGATTAGTGGGGGGGAGGGGTGGACACAGGTGGGGGAATGTGTTAGGATGAGGGGGGGGTGTGGTTTAGGGGGGGGGGGGGAGTGTGGCAGGAGTTTTGGGAAGGTATGTGGGATAGCTGCTAGCACATTTAGGGTAACGCCATGAACAACAAAACAAATCCAAACATTGCTATTTGGGACGTTGTTCGATTGCACCTCATATTCCATATTTTCTATCAGGGTCATGAGATGCGTGTTGTCAAAAGACCGTCAATTGAGCTCTAATTACATGTTTTTTCTTCCCGTCTTTTTTTCTTTCTTCTCTTTCTAGAGAAACACGTTGACCTTTGCAAAAAAAAACAAAAAAGTATGAATATTAGGTTGTTGAATTAAATTATGACCTTATTCTCTTTTATTTGGAATGTATTTAATCCTTGAATAATTTATTGATCTAATTTTATTTTTTTAATTTTATTTCTTGACAATTGATTTTTATATTATGTTTGGTTCTGAGCCTTTTAAATTGCAATATATTTGATTTTTAAATTCTTTATTAAATTATTATATTTTTATCAATTTTCCATCTTTTAATTATATATTTTGCAACCTCATGTTATGGGTGATCATTGTTATTCCGACAATCAGTCTTAACAAGCATAGAAAGAGAGAATTCCCTAGGTGAAAGAAACTATTTTATCTTATTTGTTATTGTGATATCGATTATATTTTTAAAAATGCTTTTCATATTAAAATATAATTAAAATATATTAAAATATTTTTTTATTTTTTAATATTTAATGTTTATACAAACACATCACAACAAGCTAAAACTTAAAAAAAATAATTTAAAGCAAAAAATTTAATTTTTTAAAAAAATATATTTTTTACACTAGTAAAAACAAACAAACAGAACTAAAAAAAAAACTCAAGCACTACTTAGGCATGCCCAATTCCAGCATCCAATTTTTAATAGAGTAGTCCCCATGAATTAAAATAATCACGTGTAATTGTAATAACTACAAATATAAAGAGTCCAGATGACAGCTCCTTTTTGAAATCCTTCCATAATAATTAAAAATAAAAAGTTTTTGAGTAGTGAAAAATTCATGTTATGTAACCTAATTAATCTAAAGTCTAATCTACAAAAGGAGGAGGAAAGTAAAGCACAAGGCCATGATTAACCCAGTTAGACCCCACCATCGAATGGACACAAATGGGCGGCACCGCTACCGCTGCCGCTACCAGTCTCTCTCTCCTGAACGGACTGTGCAGATGAACCATTAAAATTAGGATTGCTACCAAACAGCGTTTGGATTCCCTCAATGTCAGCGGTGGCCAATATCCGAACTTTCCTTGTCCTTGAAGAAATACTAGGGTACATGATAGACTCTTCCACAGAGGAATAGCCCTAAACCTAACAAATGGGGTTTCCCAATTCACATGCACTGCCACGGACTCCAAATCAACATCTGACGTCAACTTTGATGTCCTGACATCACCTGTCACCACCCAATGCTCGTCGTCGTCAAGATGGAGTCGCCCATTTTGGGGGGAGAAAAAGCATGAGCTAGTGTCCCCAATACCCCATCACACGGCTCACCATCTCCATGGATCGCCACAGAAAAACGCAATCCGGATATCAGCTGTGTAGACAGAATCCGTATGTGAGAAATTTTAATGGAATCACCGTTTGACCAACGTCAAAAGCGCGGGAGAAAACGGCCTTGACCGCTCGTCGGGATAGTTGATTTTCCGGCGAGAACACGTAGGTTTAAGGCTTGTTTCTCCAACGAGGCTGGCCAGTGAAGAAGCTGTAATGAGAGACCGTGTGAAAGTGATGGCTTGACGAGGTATTATTGGTCCATGCCAGAGTTCATACTCGTAGAGCCGTTGATTATAACCGGATTACCGCATCTGGGCCGCACGACGTGGTTCACTGTTTTGGTCGTCGAGTTCGCCAGTGACGATTATGGTATGAAGTTTATTGTTGGTAAGTTCGGAGAGCAGATTCAAGGTAGTCGTCGAAATCATCGGTGAAATTGTAGAGGGAATTGGGGATGTAGCCGAAGTATATGAAGTAGTGTTTTGAGCTTGGCTAAGCCTTCGTATTTTTCACACTGCAGGCAGCCCGCTAGTTGATTGGCAGGAAATCCCACGGATTAGGGTGGCGTTCTTGAGCAACTCTTCTGGGATTGAAAAAGTGAGGTTATGGAAAAAGTGAGCAGAGATTGAAGGAACTGCGTTAAGTGAGAGCAGTAAGAAGAATTGTACGAATTATGAAACGATGATGATGATGCCCGGTGATTTTATCATGATTGTTTGGTTTTGAGTTCACGTGGAAGAGAATTTGCCGACAAAGAGAGGTTTTTGGTTTTGAATGAAAAAAATGAGCGGGGGTTTGGAAGTAGCAGAGGAGAGGTGCGACGATGGTCAGTTAAAAGAGGAGGAAGTTTCCAAGTTTCTAGAGGAATGGATGCCAGATTGGTAAAGGAGGCAGGAAGGAAGCCGGCAACAGCAACACCATCAATGGATTTCTTGGAATTGTTGGTGTTATTATCTCCAAAACCAATACATTGGCTGACTATCTTGTTTTAAAAATTATAATTAAATGAAATACGTGGAGGGCTTTATCTCGTTTATGAATTATTCCACTTTTGCTGGGGTCTAGTGGGTCTTCATCTATGGTCACGGGGATTTAATTTTGAAGTGGGCAAACCTCGATTTAGTCCTCCAACTTTTGATTTTACCAAATTGGGTCTCCAAATCGAATATTGGCATTGAATGGTGACATGGGCTATTCACGTGTTTCCTCCTTAGCCCTCGAGATTCCCACAAGACTTGATACATGAAAAATACCTTATCTTTTCACTCCTCCAAACATGTGCAATAACAATTAGAAAAGTGGCTTAATGGAATAATTGGATATGCTTTACATTTGCTAATATGGGGAGAAATATTAGTTATTTTCATGCATAAATTCTGGGACCATTAGAATTCGCAAGAAAACAATCAGGTAGAATGGGCAAAATCTTACCCAGCCTCTAATTATTTATAGCAGAAAGATCCGACATTTGGTAAGAAAAAAAAAAATACGATAGGGGGGTCCAATCGATAAAATCAGTAGTTCAAGGACTCATCAAGGAGCTATATACAGTCAGAGGACTAAATGCTCCGGTATGCAATCCAGAAATATTTGAATAATTTTAATTGCAACGTCTCACAAATCCACACATTAAACTACCAAGAAATTAAATGTGAACAATAGAAAAAACTGATCGAAAAAGAAATTTTTTAAAATTCAATTTTCGACGACAACTCTACATAGAATTGACTTCGTGGTCTGAAGCCTCCATGAAGAAGACGGATACCAATAAAGGCAGGCTTGGACAAGGTCAAACTTGGAGGTTCAACTGTTACTTTGCGATGTCCTTTGATCGCAAGGACTAAGGAGGCTCTTACATTACATGGAATTATTTAATACACTATGGTTAGGTAATAAGGCAATTGGAGAATAAGTCAATCCTGCATCAATTCAATGATCACCAAATCAGGATTCTTCACCTCGCGGTTTCAGAATCGAGAATTAATGAATATCAACTTCATCAAACAGTTTTAATGGCCGCTGATGATTTTGAAAGTGGAGCTATCTATATGTATAGTTAATAGAAATGACAGGTTCCATCAGTGTTTTCTAAAACATCCCATGCCCCATAAATAATTCAATTCTTTTTTTTGCTCCCTCTTCTACACCAACAGATCATTTTCTTTTTTTTTTTTTTTTTTTTTTTTTAGATTTTTCAAACAATGGAGCAAATTTTGATTTCTGATACAGCAAATTGCAGAGGGCAACCCTAAGAAGGTGGATTGTCACTGTAGAGGGTATTTATAGCATGGACGAAAAAGAACTGTGCGAACTTCTAGAGAAGTCCAGTCTTGAGTCTTGACCTCAGAAATACGCTAGAAAATTGTACTCTGAAGGCCGACATTCAAGTTTCAAGCACTTCACAGGAGGGTCAATAATCCTACATCTTGTGGACCTTTTTACATCATGGGATATCTACAAAGCTCTAAACTTGTCAACCGAATGTATCGCATTTGCACGCCTGCCAATGAAACCTAAAAGCCAGCAGATCCCAAGCCTAAAATGCGAGTTGGACATGACCTACTCTCATAAAAATTGGTCTACAAACATTAACTTATGATCAAAGCTATATCAATGTGGCCCGCAAATTTGCAAAGACTTGCTTAGCATACGCAAGGTATATATAATTCAATTCTGAACAAGAGGCTTTAGCTAAATGCATAAAAGGAGGAACAATTGAAAAGAAACATTATTATTCATGAAGACATGTAATGCAGCCTTTAGAATGCTCCAAGATTTCTCTCCATCAACCAACAACAATGATAACTCAATCCCGTTTCCCAACGTCAAAAATAATCATAAAATAATAGGTTTTGGGCATACATCTGTAAATCATTCAATATATTCCACAAAAGAAGGGTACCTGTATAGCTAGCATTAGCTTAGAATTGTGTGCATCTAGCATAGCTCTTGCTAAAACAAATTTCACCGGTACACCTTTAACTGAGAAACAGAACATCAAAGGGATGCATCCCTTCACCACTGTTCAGCTAGCTTGAGACCTCTACACACGATATCTTGATCAAGAATAATCCTAACCTTAGTTTACTTAACTGGTACTTCTCCGAATCTTTGTAATCGGACTTAATGTTTCCCCTTAAGTAACCTAGTCAGCATCAAAAAAAAAATTTAAAACCAATAACAAATCACATTCAGATGGGCAGGTTTCATGTCCCAGCTAAAATGGTGGTCAATTGAAATGTCACGTATTAGAGAGTCAACATTGAAAAATGATGACAGCAGAACTAATAACAGCAGAACAATTTAGAACTAACCTAACGATGCTACCCTGATAAAGGCGCTAGTTGCATTGGATCACCACTCCAGTAACCCTAGTCTTCCAAAAATATGAACTACATATACTCTTCTCGAATGTAACCTCTGTCTTCCCTTTTTTTTTTTTTTTCTAAACCCACTCCACAAGTTGAGTCATCATTCATGCAATGACTTACTTTTTTCTTAGTCGCAGTTCGCAAAGTATTCCACATAC
This sequence comes from Populus alba x Populus x berolinensis, assembly GCA_029228515.1. Lineage (NCBI taxonomy): Eukaryota > Viridiplantae > Streptophyta > Magnoliopsida > Malpighiales > Salicaceae > Populus > Populus alba x Populus x berolinensis. The sequence goes on from CM055348.1 coordinate 1,688,720, forward strand.
AACTTAATAGAGTACCTTAGGGCGTGTTAAAAACTGCAGCTGCTTATACACCACAAAAAGCAGCTAGAACTTCTGGCAGACCTCAGTGGACTCTCAAAAGTTGAAACGCCAGACCACACTCATTAGAATAGGTTGCACTTCCTGCTTATTTTTTGGTTTCCAAAATTTTCTAAAAACCACCAACTCTGAGCTTCAATAGACCAGTCCAACTCAATCTTCTAGTGTTTGTGGAATGGCAACCAGTTCGGGACTCTAATCACCACAGGTTTATATAAGTTTATTGAAGAGTTTTAGAAGACAATCAAACCCGAGAGCATGAATATAGGGAACAAGCACAGAAAATATGCAAAGTCACTATGGAACTACAAACAACATGCGAATTATTGCATACAACAATTACAGTTTTTCTCCATTCACTAATTTGGGGGTAAAGTATAGATTATTCACATTCAACTTTTGGCTTGGGAACTTCAACTAATCTGCTTTCAATCTCAAAAGGAATGAAGTAAAGCAAAAGACTTATGCTTTGGATTTTGAATTCTCTTCATAAGAATATTTAAAGCAATTTCCCTTTTCATGAATTCCTCCAAGAATCAAGATGAAGAAAGTGATATAGCTTCATGGCTCATTAAAACAAGCCACAACTACTTCAGCAAATCAACGCCAAGGGCACCCATGTAAAATAGAAACAAAAAATTAAATATGCCAACTGGGAATTAAAAAATGGCAATTGATAAAGGGCAAGAAAGTAATACTAACCAAAACATCCTACTAAGTACCAAAAAGTACTACTATTTCTAGTAGAAAGGCCCGGAGCGAAATAGGTCAAATTAAATTCAGACATGATGCATCTTAATTACCATGGCTTGGAGAAAAGTTTATCCATTAAAAAAAAATAACAAAGGGACCTAAAGTTCTGGCCAGTTTTGAACCATTGTCTACAAGCTCACCAAAAACCATCAAGAAAACCCCTTTTCCTAGCTTCTGAATCGCACAAAACATCTTCCTTCTAGACCCAACAGCACTGATCCCCATATCCCTTCAAATCCTACCAATGTCCAACGTTTGGCAAAACCTCATCATCCACCTCATGAATCTCAAAAACTGGTGCGTATCTCCCTAGCCCTAAACTATTCAGCCAAATCCTCACCCCGTCCTCCCCTCCACCACCACACCCCCCAATATTCCTATAATCTCTCATATCATTATCAGATGGACCTGATAAATCAACACCGTCATGACGATAATCATGATTAACATTACGATCATTCCTCCCCCTAATTACCCTCCTATAGCAATGCACTTCCCTCCCATTCCTCTCATTCCATCTCCCAAATCATCAAGTGATCACGAATTCGGCTTTGTTCTTTCAACAAAGTCTCTGAATTCTCAACATCAAACTCTCTACAATCCTCTTCTTCCTCCTCTTCCTCCTCATCCTCCTCCTCCTCCTCTATGTCTTCACCACCACTGTATTTCTCCTCCCCTTCACCACCATTACCACCACCACCACTACTATCATCAAATTTAGACACCCAGTTAGACCTAACTCGCTTTGCACTAACATTCAAAGACCCTCTCTTTTACGAAGAATGATTAAGTCTCCAACTCCCAATTGCAACACTATCCAAATTAATATCATTATCCCCATCAAGGATTTCAATAAACTCACTTAAATTCGTTAAAGCTCGAGTCTTTGATGATTTACTTGCCTCTTTAAAACCCAAACTCTGCTGTTGTTGTTTCCATTGCTTGTTACTGTTGATGGCAGTTCTACGGTGTGTGGATTCATAAAGCTGGTCTCCACCGCCTATCTCGCCTAATCGGACACTTGGCCTCCGCTGCCTCTTTGACCCCACAGTTTCCGATGATGTGAGTGCCCCTCCTCCACCTCCGCTGCTACCGCCGCCGCCGTTGTTAGGATGGGTCCAGGTGGGTGTATCTCTGCCATTTCAAGATGGGATTTTGAAACACTCTTATTAAAAAAACTTAAAAATCAAAACTTTTCTTTATCTTTAGGGTTTGCTTTTGTTTATGTAATGTGGTTTCTTAAGAAAGAGGGTGGGGGAGGGGGGGGGGGAGTGAACTGTAGAGTGGAGAGTTAGTGAGGAGAGTGTGTCAAATGGGTTTGCTGGGTGTTTGACGCGTGTCTTGATATTGATTGGTGGAGTTTCAGGAAGGAGCCATGTGGACGAGGAAATGGTAATTAGTGAATGTAAAACACGTGGTATTTTTTCATTGTTTTCCTCTAATCATCATGGAATTATTCAACTATTCGCATGTAAAACACGAGGTAATTTTACTCTGTTTTCTAGTAAAAATATTAAATCCATTATAGAAATAAATTTATAAATTTTATATTCTCGTGGAAGGACAAAAAACGATTCTCGTTTCTTCATAGTTGCGGATAAGAACCAAAATTGTTTTGAAAATTTTTTTTTATATTGTAGATTAAATATAAGATTTTTAACTGATTTTATGTTTTTTGAAAATATATTTTATTTAATAATACAGAAATAAATATGTACCCATAAAATCAAGTATCAATCCAATATTAAAATTTAAACCATTTTTTTTAAACAAAAATTCATTATGGATTTAAGACAAAATTTAAAATAAAATATTCAAACTAATTCATAATATTTTTGTATATGGTTGCAAAAATAAAATATATGATTCAAAATTCAAATTATGATTATATTATACATTCTACAATTTCCAATGGAAATTCAACTTAAATTACTAATTGTTATTGATTTTTTAAATAAATATTATATATTAAATTTCATTAATTGACATCATAATTTTTTTTAAAATACTATATAATAATTTTAAAATGATGTATTGCTTTTTAAGAAATAACATTAAAATACGTATGCACTATTATATATTTTCTACATTATTCATACATATTCAATTCCAAGTCTTAATTGCAATTATTTTTGAAAGAAATATTAAAAGATTTTATGGCATGATTTTATCAACAAAGAGTTTAATTACAGGTTTAATTAAGAAATAATAAGGATGTAAATGACATGTAATTTAGCTCTTGTACTATACTAATTTTTTAAATAATTTAATGAACCTATAATAAAGTTGATTTAACTTTTTAGTTTCTTATGATCTTTCGAGGATTAACTAAAGAACCATATAAATTTATTAATCCATAACTTAATGAAATTGTTTAGAGAGAGCATATTGTACAAAAAGTTTGGTTTAAAAACTTTTTCCTTGCGTTTTGTCTCTATCCTAAAGACATCTTAATGTTAAATATTTTTATATGGAAAGTACTATATTTATTTTCAGATTGAAGATAGTATCATTTATTAAAATAAAATAAGATAAAATAAAATAAAAGAGATGAATAAAATAGTGTGTCACACTCAATACTATGAACTCACACAATGTTTGTTTGTTTTTTTGTTTTTTTGTCATTTAAATCTTTTAATTATTGACAATTTTATTGTTAAACATTAAATTGATTAAAAACTAAAATTTTTATTTTATTTATTTATTTTTTATTAGGTTATTGCAATCTTAAAAAAAACATCATAATATTAGATTGATGCTCGATCTTACAAAATTGATAAAATTTATCTTACAAAACAATTCATAAAGAAATTATTGTAACTTATGTTTAATTGTTTTCTTTCATATTGATAAAAAAAAATAAAATATTATTTGCAAGATGTATTTATATAAATAAAAATTATTTGTTTTTGTAAGAAAAAATAACCTCAAAGATAAAAAGAAAACATATAAATTAAAAAAAATCTTGATTAAATATTTGCATATTCATATGTTTTTTTGCTTTTAGAATAAATATTAGCTTATATATATATATATATTTTTGTTTTATTAAGCATTTTCATATTAAAAAAATCATGATACTTAAAAACACATTCATAACATTGCCACATGTGACATATATGTTTTTTTCTAGCCAGAAACTAGCCTAGAGGCCGAGTTTTTAGCTATTTTTTATAAGCCCCTTGTTTTAATTTAATTTAATTTATTTAATAAAATAAAAAAAAATAATTTTTAGGATATTAATTTTAATTTATGTTAAAAAAAGCAACATGAATAACAAAAGCGGGTTTTGACAACAATTGTTTTTTTAGTTGTATAATTTTATTCGTTATCCTGCTTACAAATGTATATTTTATAATTATATGCTTAGTTAAAAAATATATATTTTTTTAAAATAAATTCATGACAATGTGTGAGCAATATATATTTTTTTCTTAATATATTTGCGTAAAAAATATAAAAAGCTAAGTTTTTCTTTTCCAAAACTTGCCTTTTACAGTTCTAATAAGCTGTAATTTAAAAAACAATAAACATCACTAAATAGGGTTATATATGTGTCTCAAAAAGTTATATTTTTTTAAAAAATTATAATTATTTTGTATGGATGAAATTTAAATTTGTGCTCTTCTTGAAAAAAAAAAAAGGATTATTTTGACATATAAATATATAAGAAAATTTGAGAGCTCACCATGAGATAAGATAACTATATTCACCTCTGATATAATTTTTAATTAGAATGTTTAATATTAATCGATGCATATAATTTTAAATCAATTTAATTAAAAGCACATCTTGATGCACCAAAACACATTATCAACTGCTGCACATTTTTTGATGTTGCAAAGTAAACTTCTGATACAACTTACGACGAGGTGCAGGTCAGCCAAGCAGCAATCAACTATACCAACTCAATATTTTCATGTCCTTTGTTTTTTAAGCTAATTATATCCAATTCGACGCTTCCATAAGAATTTCAAGACAAATAAAGCCTATGGCTAAAATCAAGACACTGGATCTCCTTACAACACGTTACATGGTAAATGGGAATTCGAAGAAATTAAGAAAAGCGTGTTCTACTCTTTTGTCATAGCTACTCTCTATTGAAAGTTTGAAACATCAGGAATTTGCCAAGAATCCGCAAATATGCAACACTAGAAAACATAAATGTCCTTTTGTTTTCCTTGTTTAGTATCACCAAAACAACTGAGAGACATATACAAGAGGCAAAGCGAAAATGGTCCAATCCAATTACAACAGAAAATGGTAACATGATTAGAAAGAATCTGGCTTTGACATAAGAACAATGAAGCAACGCGTAAAATTAAAATTCTGAAAAAAAATGATTTCACCTACATTTTGTGTTGCCTTTTGACTCAAACCAAAATTTTGTTGAACAGAGCAATTAAAGTACAGCAGCTAGTGAGTGGTTTATATGGCCGGTAATTTAACAAGTTCATCACCTATTTCGGTGCAACTCTAGCTTTCTTTGATTCAATCTTTTGGCAGTGTGCAAAGGAGACCATGTCCAGGATGGTGCTCCAAAGGATACATGGTTGTGCCCTTAACGAAATTTTGATGATCTACAGCAGCCTTTCTGAGACCAGAGACAGATGTAGACTTTCTTTTTGCTAGCTTCTTTCTAATAGAGCATGCACGTAGTGGATCTCCAGATCCTGCTCCAACCCTCCTACAATACATAATGCGCAAGAAAAGAAGTTATTAACTGATGAAGATTTTGCCACTTCAACAGAAGGAACACACTCAGAATATAGATCTCTATCATCAATGCACATGAATCAATGATGATTCAACATCCCTATAGTAATGAGAAGTCACATGTTAATCCTATGATGAAAGGCAAGCAGCTTTGCAAAGTTCCCTTGCAAAAAACCATGAGCTAATGTATATCTTTCCTCAATCAAACAATTCCTTCTTTCTCAGGTTGAATAGTTTAATTTTAACACAGCCAACAGTACAACACCCTTTGTATGACAACCATTGACTTCAACAATTGTATGTGCGTGAATGACAGTAACAAATTTTACTCATCCATTTGATGAAAAAGGTTAAACTTCAAGGTTGACGGTAACAAATTTTACTCGTCCATTAGATGAAATGGTTAAACATCAAGATAGTTAAACTTTGCACACATCCCTGGCCATTGTTTTGTAACAGCATGATTCAAGTCATGTTTCTGGAAATTTAATAACAGCTGATGAAACACAACTAAATGAGCAACAATGGTACCTCAACAATTTCTCTGATGCAATTCTAGCAGCTGTAATTGTTCTCTGGCTTGGTACCAAATGGACAATACGGCTAGGATCAGCTCGCATAGGGGAATGGATTTTGATAAGCTTAACAAACCACAAACAAAAGGTATCAGACTAGTAAAGATATCCACCAATAACAAATTAAAGGATTTCACTTGTTAAAACATCTAATGATTCAAGTTTGGAAGCCTAGCATTTAATCATATTCGAAGCCCAACAGAAAGTTATTAGTTAAAAGGGAAAAAAGTAAGGAACTGTACTCAAGTCAAACCATCCATACAAAATGCCATGGGACATCAAATGGTAACTTTATGTCCTTACGGTTGCAATATTAGGATAATTAAAAGATTTTGACCTAAAACAAAGAAAGAAAAAAGAAAAGGAAAGGAAATTTAGAGTTCATGTGAACTTACACCAAGCACTCCATCATCTGGTAGTAAGCCCTTCCATGGAGAGGAGTGTGATCTTGCCTGGATTCTGAGAAATATCTTGTCCTGAAATAACAGGAGGTTACCTGGTCAGGTTCCATTATAAAATCGAGGGAAGAACTCTTTGCAAGATATAAGCATTGAAACATTTTTATACCATTCTTTGTATCCTGGATCCACTGTGAAACCATACATATCAACTGACTCGCAGATAGATAGATCAAATTCAAGAGCCTTGAGTCCAGTTCCCTTTAGGCTGCTGATCCAAAAGATGCACCTAGCATGAGAATATACGAGGATTGGTTTATCGGAAGCTTCCTACATAAAGACAAAAGGAAAAGTCCAAGCAAGGAAGAAAAGCAGAGGAGCAAAGGCCTTGTCTTAAATTTTCATTAGACAGTTCTCTTAAAACAGTAAACAGGTATATTTATAAAACTCTACTCACTGGAAAAACAGTTTCCTGACATTTATAAAATTCTACACAAAATAACTGATAAGAATAAAACTTGATTGAGGTAAGTCTTCATAACCATAATGGCAGGTGGATTATGGTAGCACTTGAAGGCCAATAACATAATTTAAAGGGCAGAATAACCCAAGTATATCAAAGGCTCGAACAGAGCATAAAACCAAATCTCTGAGTATTCCCAATAAAGTAAATTCATTCTAGTACAAAACGTTACAAGCGTGTTGCATGCAAAATCTCATGAAAAAGGTTAGCTAAAGTCAGACGGCTGGAAATGAAAATTGCAGTAGCATCAATTTCGTTACAATTGATACAAGCCTTAATGATTGTTTGCACTCAAAACAAGATGAAGGCTAACTAGATTGCTATGCAGATTGGTTTTTGTCAAAGCATAGATTCCCAAAGATTTGCCGGCATGCTTTTGCAAGCCAAAAACTGGAAAATTCATCAACAAATTATAACTTTCTGTGTAAGGTCAAATTATCTCAAAATAAAAAGAACATCATTTGTTAAGAGAACTATATTGCTTCGCCATAAGAACACAGTTTTGGTGAAAGACAAAACTTGGAGAAAGAAACTGTAGGTAATAGAGGGAGAGAATAACAAACCCGAATCATCTTGTTCATAAATGTCCATGTATTGTTGTTTTTTAATCAACAAGACCTCCTTTCTTGTTTCTTAGTAGGAATTCATAATATCAGTATTTTAGCAATACATGAAAGGCATGGTAAGAAGTAAGACTAGTGAACATACCATCTAACTCTACAGACTTTATCAAAGGGCTTTAGCAGATCCCCTGTTAAGAAGACGAAATGAACTTTCTTTGTCTTGCCCACGTACTCTGTATAATTCTGCAATAAAATAATAACAAAAAAAAAACAACGACCAACAAGATTAAAAAGATGGCAAAAGCAACTAGATTGCTGACGAAAAAAAATAAAAAAAAATTGAAGAGAAGAAGAAGAACCTCACCTTGATTGGGGCACCATTTTTTCTCTAATTACAACATCATAATCATCAAATTTCCTTTCCAAACTTTGTTGTTTAAAAGATCTCCAGAATTACCAATGACAGCACATCGATCAAACTGTCTTGGAACATATGGTGGTGTCCTCAGGGAGCACCAGTGATAGTTTTCTCCAAGCATAAATTTTTTGTTCTTGCATTGGTTACTGTGTTGCATAAATGAGGCACATCAAACAACAACTTACTGTCAATAGATCCCTAGAGGCTCACAATAAACCAATTAAACATTCAAAACTGAACAGCTAAACCCATTTCCTGAGAATGTTTTTGCCAATTTAATGAATGAAAAATAAGTCTTGCTGGGAACTACTAGAAACTTTTTTAAAGAAGTAATATAAATATAAAACCACTGACATCTTAATAAGAGATCAATTCATAAATTTCCTTTCCAAGAAATCCTCAAATATCACTTCTTACTCAACTAATCTTTCATCTTAATGAATGATTCCTTCTTTTGAGCACCACTTTCATTTCTTCCTATGACTAATGTCCTGATTGGAGGACACCTCGTAAATCCTTTCAACTTCATGTAGAAGATTAGTTCAAGTCATTACTTTCCCCTTCCTATTGTTCCCCTGTAATTTAGTCCAAAAAAAAAACTGGCAAAATTAAAGGTACATACAGAAGTACTCCTTTATTGATCCTACGCCAAGCATAGTCCTCCCATCCAATAGGTAAAGCATCAATGAACTCACTCGTGAGTATTGTAGTACTATTCCCGCACCTGAAAATCAACTCACTATATAATATATCAATTTTACTTCACATCGAAAAATTCAAACATAAAAACACCAAACAACACACATCATCCTCAGAAACATAGTCGGGAATGCCAGGTTATCAACGCTTAATACTAAACAACCACACATATGAGGCAACACTCACCTGTTTCCCATGTTGCCACAGCTTCACATAAGATTAAATTCGAATGATGAATCATTCAAGTACCTCCTGTCCTAGGATCTTTCTGTTTATGACATAGAACATCAAACAAAATCAAAACACACATCGAGATCACACGACACCACAATATCATTGGCAATCATCCGAGCAACTAATAGGAACGGGAATGGCAACCCTCGAAAATGTTAAAAATGAAAAATAAATTTCCATCTCATTCCACAAAGGAGTCATAAACTTTGCCCCGAAAATTACTTGCAAGTACACCCCATTAAGTATATTTTCACTTTCAAGTACACCCTTACAACTAATACCTAATAACATCAGCAACCAAATTCTAAAAATTCTCATTTGGGGACGGTGTCACTAGGAAAAGAAAAACACGAAAACAAAGCGTAAGAAAGAAAGAAATGATACCCATTTGGGGACGGTGTCACTAGGAAAATATATAGTAACTTTACAGTAATCATTTCCAGTAGTCACAGCTTGGCAAGCCTAATCCATTTACAACTCTGCAGAAATTGGCAAATCATGGGGAAAAAGAAATCAAAAGTTTGAAACACCAATCAAATCTATACACTATACTTCAATTCTAAGAGACTAAATTAAATTGCAAATAAAATAAAATATATTACCACGCACTTCTTGAAACCGATTGGTAGAGACTGCAATGCTTCCAAAATCTTGATTCGATAGTGAATTGGTCACATCCTGATAATTTATGGTACAAAATCAAAATACTAAAAATTAATAAAGTTGTAAATGTACGTACTAGATAGGAAATTAATGTTATAAAAATAACGTACGTAAGATCGGAGACGCCGGTGATGTAGATGAGAAGAGCCGAGAGACCAGAAGCTAAAGGCTAGGAAGCAAGCCCAACAGCAATAACCTCATCTTTTTTTTCTTTTTACTTTGAAATAATTAAATTTGAAAAAAAAAAAAAAATAAAGAAGGGGAAGGGGAAGCCAAAAACGAAAGCAAAATGACGGAGGAATCGATCTCTCTATTTCTTCGACTCCACAAGCTCCACGCTCCTAATAATATTGGGTGTATTTGTTCCACAGCTAGTGCACTATTTTTAATTAGGTCCCTTAACAAAACATATACTTAATTGGATCCCATTTATCACATCTATAAATGCCCTTCACTGCTTCAGCTGATGAGGTATTTTATAGAGTGAATAATGTATTGGAATGAGCTAGTGTTTTTTCATCTGCATTTATTTTTTTAATTTATTTTTTAGATGTTTTTAAATAATTATTTATTTATTTATTAATGCATATAATTTTTAGTTTATATAATTATATATATAACATAAATTTTTTTATTTAAACTTAGCTTTTCTAAATTATAAAAAAATATTTCAATCTTTTATTATGTAGGTACTATTTTTTACATACATAGGTAGTGTTGAGAATACGTAAAGATTATAATTTTTTGAATGCATAAAACTAAAGAAGAAACGGTAAAAAACTGTGGAAAAGGCCAATTTTTATAAATTTTTTCAATCTTTTTTTTACGTAAGGTACTTTTTATCAATAATATGTGATGTAGAGCTAATAAAAATATAATTTTTTGAATACAATATAATATAATGATACGATAAAACACTATCCGAAAAGGCAGATTTTTTCATGTAGGTACTATATTTTCAATAATATGTGCTGTAGAGGTAGTATAATTATCATTTTTTGAATACAATATAGTAAAAAAAAAACGAGTAAAATACCATGGAAAAACAATTTTTTTACCAATTTCTTTTTACGTAGGTACTCTTTTTTCAATAATAGGTGCTGTAGAAATAGTAAAATTATAATTTTTTGAATACAATATACTAAACACAGAAAAGGTAAAACACTGTTGAAAAAACAATATTATAATTTTTTTTTTTTTAACGTTGGTACTATTTTTCCTGTAATAGATATTGTAGAGGTAGTAAAAATATAATTTTTTATATATAATTTCTTTTTATAAAAAAATAAAAAAAAAATTATTTAACAAGCAACACACGGTCATATTACCACCAGTGTTTTCTACTGCGCAGTGCGATGCATCGGAATTGTGGTTTAGGAAAATGGTTTTTTTTTGGGTAAAATTAATTATATTTCTAAGCAATACAATTAAAGCCCAATCAATCGATCCTAGCATGGTGGCAATCTCCAGAAGCCCAAAATATTAGCTCCAATCCTCCACAAATCCAAGCATCTTCCAAGAGGCCGAAAAGCCGATTTCAGTGTCAGCCATGTCGAGGCCGATAGCCCAAACATTTAGCGAGAAGCCCACATTGGGGTCAAGTTATCTATGGGACGGATCCTCAAATTGCTGCAAATTTGTACGCAGATGTTTTTTCTCCCAAGAAGCATGGCTTACAAATGACTTTGTCAATTGGTGTATAATACATGCTACATTTTCCGGGATTTAAACAGTCACGGTGAGTTTTCGTGGCATACTGACTTCGATGCCCCGGTTGTCGAAATCCAGTTGCCTTTGAAATTCGGTGCGATTCCTCTTGAGCATGTATGCTTCTGCAACTTGTTCTACTTCAGACTTCTTCCGCAAACGGCGAAACGCTTTGACTCGGTGAGTATCGCGGTAACTGACCTCGATGCCCCGGTTGCCGAAATTCAGTTGACTTTGAATTTCGGGGTGATCCCTCTTGAGCATGTATGCTTCTGCTACTTGTTCTACATAACACTTCTTCCGCATACGGTGAAACGCTTTGACTCCTGTGAGTTTCGCGGCATTCCGACTTCTGAAGGCCCCGTCTGCCGAAATTCAGTTGCCTTTGAATTCGGGGTGATCCCTGTTGAGCATGTTATGTCCTCTGCTACTTGCTCTACATCAGACTTCTTCTGCAAACGGCGAAATGCTTTGACTCGGTGAGTTTTGCGGCATTCCGACTTTCGATGTCACCGTTATGTCGAAATTTCATTTGATTTTGAATATCGGGTGATCCCTCTTGAGCATAGTATGCTTCTTTTTACTTAACTTCTACATCACACTTCTTCCGCAAACGGCGAAACGATTTAACTCGGTGAGTTTCGCGGCATTCCGACATCGATGCCCCATGCCGAAATTCTGTTGCCTTTGAATTTCGGGTGATCCCTACTTGAGCATGTATGCTTCTTCTACTTGTCCTCAATCATTCTTCTTCCGCAAACGGCGAAACACTTTGACTCTCGGTGAGTTTCGCGGCATTCCGGCTTCGACCCCCGGATTTCGAAATTTAGGTTGTCCTTTGAATTTCGGTTGATCCCCTCTTGGAGCATGGATGCTTCTGCGACTTTTTTTACATCAGACTTCTTCCACAAACGGCGAAACGCTTTGACTCGGTGAGTTTCGCGCGATTCCGACTTCGACGCCCCGGTTTGCCGAAATTCAGTTGCCCTTTGAAATTCCGGGTGATCCCTCTTGATTCATGTACGCGTTCTCCTACTTGTTCCACATCAGACCTTCTTCCCGCAAACGGCGAAACACTTTCACTCGGTGAGTTTCGCGGCATTCCCGACTTCGATGCCCCGTTGCCGAAATTCAATTGCCTTTGAATGTCGGGTGAATCCCACTTGAGCATGTATGCTGCTACTTCTACATCAGACTTCTTCCGCAAACGGCGAAACGCTTTGACTCGGTGAGTTTCGCGGCATTCCGACTTCGATGCCCGGTTGCCGAAATTCAGTTGCCTTTGAATTTCGGGTGATCCCTCTTGAGCATGTATGCTTCTGCTACTTGTTCTACATCAGACTTCTTCCGCAAACGGCGAAACGCTTTGACTCGGTGAGTTTCGCGGCATTCCGACTTCGATGCCCCGGTTGCCGAAATTCAGTTGCCTTTGAATTTCGGGTGATCCCTCTTGAGCATGTATGCTTCTGCTACTTGTTCTACATCAGACTTCTTCCGCAAACGGCGAAACGCTTTGACTCGGTGAGTTTCGCGGCATTCCGACTTCGATGCCCCGGTTGCCGAAATTCAGTTGCCTTTGAATTTCGGGTGATCCCTCTTGAGCATGTATGCTTCTGCTACTTGTTCTACATCAGACTTCTTCCGCAAACGGCGAAACGCTTTGACTCGGTGAGTTTCGCGGCATTCCGACTTCGATGCCCCGGTTGCCGAAATTCAGTTGCCTTTGAATTTCGGGTGATCCCTCTTGAGCATGTATGCTTCTGCTACTTGTTCTACATCAGACTTCTTCCGCAAACGGCGAAACGCTTTGACTCGGTGAGTTTCGCGGCATTCCGACTTCGATGCCCCGGTTGCCGAAATTCAGTTGCCTTTGAATTTCGGGTGATCCCTCTTGAGCATGTATGCTGCTGTTCTACATCAGACTTCTTCCGCAAACGGCGAAACGCTTTGACTCGGTGAGTTTCGCGGCATTCCGACTTCGATGCCCCGGTTGCCGAAATTCAGTTGCCTTTGAATTTCGGGTGATCCCTCTTGAGCATGTATGCTTCTGCTACTTGTTCTACATCAGACTTCTTCCGCAAACGGCGAAACGCTTTGACTCGGTGAGTTTCGCGGCATTCCGACTTCGATGCCCGGTTGCCGAAATTCAGTTGCCTTTGAATTTCGGGTGATCCCTCTTGAGCATGTATGCTTCTGCTACTTGTTCTACATCAGACTTCTTCCGCAAACGGCGAAACGCTTTGACTCGGTGAGTTTCGCGGCATTCCGACTTCGATGCCCCGGTTGCCGAAATTCAGTTGCCTTTGAATTTCGGGTGATCCCTCTTGAGCATGTATGCTTCTGCTACTTGTTCTACATCAGACTTCTTCCGCAAACGGCGAAACGCTTTGACTCGGTGAGTTTCGCGGCATTCCGACTTCGATGCCCCGGTTGCCGAAATTCAGTTGCCTTTGAATTTCGGGTGATCCCTCTTGAGCATGTATGCTTCTGCTACTTGTTCTACATCAGACTTCTTCCGCAAACGGCGAAACGCTTTGACTCGGTGAGTTTCGCGGCATTCCGACTTCGATGCCCCGGTTGCCGAAATTCAGTTGCCTTTGAATTTCGGGTGATCCCTCTTGAGCATGTATGCTTCTGCTACTTGTTCTACATCAGACTTCTTCCGCAAACGGCGAAACGCTTTGACTCGGTGAGTTTCGCGGCATTCCGACTTCGATGCCCCGGTTGCCGAAATTCAGTTGCCTTTGAATTTCGGGTGATCCCTCTTGAGCATGTATGCTTCTGCTACTTGTTCTACATCAGACTTCTTCCGCAAACGGCGAAACGCTTTGACTCGGTGAGTTTCGCGGCATTCCGACTTCGATGCCCCGGTTGCCGAAATTCAGTTGCCTTTGAATTTCGGGTGATCCCTCTTGAGCATGTATGCTTCTGCTACTTGTTCTACATCAGACTTCTTCCGCAAACGGCGAAACGCTTTGACTCGGTGAGTTTCGCGGCATTCCGACTTCGATGCCCCGGTTGCCGAAATTCAGTTGCCTTTGAATTTCGGGTGATCCCTCTTGAGCATGTATGCTTCTGCTACTTGTTCTACATCAGACTTCTTCCGCAAACGGCGAAACGCTTTGACTCGGTGAGTTTCGCGGCATTCCGACTTCGATGCCCCGGTTGCCGAAATTCAGTTGCCTTTGAATTTCGGGTGATCCCTCTTGAGCATGTATGCTTCTGCTACTTGTTCTACATCAGACTTCTTCCGCAAACGGCGAAACGCTTTGACTCGGTGAGTTTCGCGGCATTCCGACTTCGATGCCCCGGTTGCCGAAATTCAGTTGCCTTTGAATTTCGGGTGATCCCTCTTGAGCATGTATGCTTCTGCTACTTGTTCTACATCAGACTTCTTCCGCAAACGGCGAAACGCTTTGACTCGGTGAGTTTCGCGGCATTCCGACTTCGATGCCCCGGTTGCCGAAATTCAGTTGCCTTTGAATTTCGGGTGATCCCTCTTGAGCATGTATGCTTCTGCTACTTGTTCTACATCAGACTTCTTCCGCAAACGGCGAAACGCTTTGACTCGGTGAGTTTCGCGGCATTCCGACTTCGATGCCCCGGTTGCCGAAATTCAGTTGCCTTTGAATTTCGGGTGATCCCTCTTGAGCATGTATGCTTCTGCTACTTGTTCTACATCAGACTTCTTCCGCAAACGGCGAAACGCTTTGACTCGGTGAGTTTCGCGGCATTCCGACTTCGATGCCCCGGTTGCCGAAATTCAGTTGCCTTTGAATTTCGGGTGATCCCTCTTGAGCATGTATGCTTCTGCTACTTGTTCTACATCAGACTTCTTCCGCAAACGGCGAAACGCTTTGACTCGGTGAGTTTCGCGGCATTCCGACTTCGATGCCCCGGTTGCCGAAATTCAGTTGCCTTTGAATTTCGGGTGATCCCTCTTGAGCATGTATGCTTCTGCTACTTGTTCTACATCAGACTTCTTCCGCAAACGGCGAAACGCTTTGACTCGGTGAGTTTCGCGGCATTCCGACTTCGATGCCCCGGTTGCCGAAATTCAGTTGCCTTTGAATTTCGGGTGATCCCTCTTGAGCATGTATGCTTCTGCTACTTGTTCTACATCAGACTTCTTCCGCAAACGGCGAAACGCTTTGACTCGGTGAGTTTCGCGGCATTCCGACTTCGATGCCCCGGTTGCCGAAATTCAGTTGCCTTTGAATTTCGGGTGATCCCTCTTGAGCATGTATGCTTCTGCTACTTGTTCTACATCAGACTTCTTCCGCAAACGGCGAAACGCTTTGACTCGGTGAGTTTCGCGGCATTCCGACTTCGATGCCCCGGTTGCCGAAATTCAGTTGCCTTTGAATTTCGGGTGATCCCTCTTGAGCATGTATGCTTCTGCTACTTGTTCTACATCAGACTTCTTCCGCAAACGGCGAAACGCTTTGACTCGGTGAGTTTCGCGGCATTCCGACTTCGATGCCCCGGTTGCCGAAATTCAGTTGCCTTTGAATTTCGGGTGATCCCTCTTGAGCATGTATGCTTCTGCTACTTGTTCTACATCAGACTTCTTCCGCAAACGGCGAAACGCTTTGACTCGGTGAGTTTCGCGGCATTCCGACTTCGATGCCCCGGTTGCCGAAATTCAGTTGCCTTTGAATTTCGGGTGATCCCTCTTGAGCATGTATGCTTCTGCTACTTGTTCTACATCAGACTTCTTCCGCAAACGGCGAAACGCTTTGACTCGGTGAGTTTCGCGGCATTCCGACTTCGATGCCCCGGTTGCCGAAATTCAGTTGCCTTTGAATTTCGGGTGATCCCTCTTGAGCATGTATGCTTCTGCTACTTGTTCTACATCAGACTTCTTCCGCAAACGGCGAAACGCTTTGACTCGGTGAGTTTCGCGGCATTCCGACTTCGATGCCCCGGTTGCCGAAATTCAGTTGCCTTTGAATTTCGGGTGATCCCTCTTGAGCATGTATGCTTCTGCTACTTGTTCTACATCAGACTTCTTCCGCAAACGGCGAAACGCTTTGACTCGGTGAGTTTCGCGGCATTCCGACTTCGATGCCCCGGTTGCCGAAATTCAGTTGCCTTTGAATTTCGGGTGATCCCTCTTGAGCATGTATGCTTCTGCTACTTGTTCTACATCAGACTTCTTCCGCAAACGGCGAAACGCTTTGACTCGGTGAGTTTCGCGGCATTCCGACTTCGATGCCCCGGTTGCCGAAATTCAGTTGCCTTTGAATTTCGGGTGATCCCTCTTGAGCATGTATGCTTCTGCTACTTGTTCTACATCAGACTTCTTCCGCAAACGGCGAAACGCTTTGACTCGGTGAGTTTCGCGGCATTCCGACTTCGATGCCCCGGTTGCCGAAATTCAGTTGCCTTTGAATTTCGGGTGATCCCTCTTGAGCATGTATGCTTCTGCTACTTGTTCTACATCAGACTTTCTTCCGCAAACGGCGAAACGCTTTGACTCGGTGAGTTTCGCGGCATTCCGACTTCGATGCCCCGGTTGCCGAAATTCAGTTGCCTTTGAATTTCGGGTGATCCCTCTTGAGCATGTATGCTTCTGCTACTTGTTCTACATCAGACTTCTTCCGCAAACGGCGAAACGCTTTGACTCGGTGAGTTTCGCGGCATTCCGACTTCGATGCCCCGGTTGCCGAAATTCAGTTGCCTTTGAATTTCGGGTGATCCCTCTTGAGCATGTATGCTTCTGCTACTTGTTCTACATCAGACTTCTTCCGCAAACGGCGAAACGCTTTGACTCGGTGAGTTTCGCGGCATTCCGACTTCGATGCCCCGGTTGCCGAAATTCAGTTGCCTTTGAATTTCGGGTGATCCCTCTTGAGCATGTATGCTTCTGCTACTTGTTCTACATCAGACTTCTTCCGCAAACGGCGAAACGCTTTGACTCGGTGAGTTTCGCGGCATTCCGACTTCGATGCCCCGGTTGCCGAAATTCAGTTGCCTTTGAATTTCGGGTGATCCCTCTTGAGCATGTATGCTTCTGCTACTTGTTCTACATCAGACTTCTTCCGCAAACGGCGAAACGCTTTGACTCGGTGAGTTTCGCGGCATTCCGACTTCGATGCCCCGGTTGCCGAAATTCAGTTGCCTTTGAATTTCGGGTGATCCCTCTTGAGCATGTATGCTTCTGCTACTTGTTCTACATCAGACTTCTTCCGCAAACGGCGAAACGCTTTGACTCGGTGAGTTTCGCGGCATTCCGACTTCGATGCCCCGGTTGCCGAAATTCAGTTGCCTTTGAATTTCGGGTGATCCCTCTTGAGCATGTATGCTTCTGCTACTTGTTCTACATCAGACTTCTTCCGCAAACGGCGAAACGCTTTGACTCGGTGAGTTTCGCGGCATTCCGACTTCGATGCCCCGGTTGCCGAAATTCAGTTGCCTTTGAATTTCGGGTGATCCCTCTTGAGCATGTATGCTTCTGCTACTTGTTCTACATCAGACTTCTTCCGCAAACGGCGAAACGCTTTGACTCGGTGAGTTTCGCGGCATTCCGACTTCGATGCCCCGGTTGCCGAAATTCAGTTGCCTTTGAATTTCGGGTGATCCCTCTTGAGCATGTATGCTTCTGCTACTTGTTCTACATCAGACTTCTTCCGCAAACGGCGAAACGCTTTGACTCGGTGAGTTTCGCGGCATTCCGACTTCGATGCCCCGGTTGCCGAAATTCAGTTGCCTTTGAATTTCGGGTGATCCCTCTTGAGCATGTATGCTTCTGCTACTTGTTCTACATCAGACTTCTTCCGCAAACGGCGAAACGCTTTGACTCGGTGAGTTTCGCGGCATTCCGACTTCGATGCCCCGGTTGCCGAAATTCAGTTGCCTTTGAATTTCGGGTGATCCCTCTTGAGCATGTATGCTTCTGCTACTTGTTCTACATCAGACTTCTTCCGCAAACGGCGAAACGCTTTGACTCGGTGAGTTTCGCGGCATTCCGACTTCGATGCCCGGTTGCCGAAATTCAGTTGCCTTTGAATTTCGGGTGATCCCTCTTGAGCATGTATGCTTCTGCTACTTGTTCTACATCAGACTTCTTCCGCAAACGGCGAAACGCTTTGACTCGGTGAGTTTCGCGGCATTCCGACTTCGATGCCCCGGTTGCCGAAATTCAGTTGCCTTTGAATTTCGGGTGATCCCTCTTGAGCATGTATGCTTCTGCTACTTGTTCTACATCAGACTTCTTCCGCAAACGGCGAAACGCTTTGACTCGGTGAGTTTCGCGGCATTCCGACTTCGATGCCCCGGTTGCCGAAATTCAGTTGCCTTTGAATTTCGGGTGATCCCTCTTGAGCATGTATGCTTCTGCTACTTGTTCTACATCAGACTTTCTTCCGCAAACGGCGAAACGCTTTGACTCGGTGAGTTTCGCGGCATTCCGACTTCGATGCCCCGGTTGCCGAAATTCAGTTGCCTTTGAATTTCGGGTGATCCCTCTTGAGCATGTATGCTTCTGCTACTTGTTCTACATCAGACTTCTTCCGCAAACGGCGAAACGCTTTGACTCGGTGAGTTTCGCGGCATTCCGACTTCGATGCCCCGGTTGCCGAAATTCAGTTGCCTTTGAATTTCGGGTGATCCCTCTTGAGCATGTATGCTTCTGCTACTTGTTCTACATCAGACTTCTTCCGCAAACGGCGAAACGCTTTGACTCGGTGAGTTTCGCGGCATTCCGACTTCGATGCCCCGGTTGCCGAAATTCAGTTGCCTTTGAATTTCGGGTGATCCCTCTTGAGCATGTATGCTTCTGCTACTTGTTCTACATCAGACTTCTTCCGCAAACGGCGAAACGCTTTGACTCGGTGAGTTTCGCGGCATTCCGACTTCGATGCCCCGGTTGCCGAAATTCAGTTGCCTTTGAATTTCGGGTGATCCCTCTTGAGCATGTATGCTTCTGCTACTTGTTCTACATCAGACTTCTTCCGCAAACGGCGAAACGCTTTGACTCGGTGAGTTTCGCGGCATTCCGACTTCGATGCCCCGGTTGCCGAAATTCAGTTGCCTTTGAATTTCGGGTGATCCCTCTTGAGCATGTATGCTTCTGCTACTTGTTCTACATCAGACTTCTTCCGCAAACGGCGAAACGCTTTGACTCGGTGAGTTTCGCGGCATTCCGACTTCGATGCCCCGGTTGCCGAAATTCAGTTGCCTTTGAATTTCGGGTGATCCCTCTTGAGCATGTATGCTTCTGCTACTTGTTCTACATCAGACTTCTTCCGCAAACGGCGAAACGCTTTGACTCGGTGAGTTTCGCGGCATTCCGACTTCGATGCCCCGGTTGCCGAAATTCAGTTGCCTTTGAATTTCGGGTGATCCCTCTTGAGCATGTATGCTTCTGCTACTTGTTCTACATCAGACTTCTTCCGCAAACGGCGAAACGCTTTGACTCGGTGAGTTTCGCGGCATTCCGACTTCGATGCCCCGGTTGCCGAAATTCAGTTGCCTTTGAATTTCGGGTGATCCCTCTTGAGCATGTATGCTTCTGCTACTTGTTCTACATCAGACTTCTTCCGCAAACGGCGAAACGCTTTGACTCGGTGAGTTTCGCGGCATTCCGACTTCGATGCCCCGGTTGCCGAAATTCAGTTGCCTTTGAATTTCGGGTGATCCCTCTTGAGCATGTATGCTTCTGCTACTTGTTCTACATCAGACTTCTTCCGCAAACGGCGAAACGCTTTGACTCGGTGAGTTTCGCGGCATTCCGACTTCGATGCCCGGTTGCCGAAATTCAGTTGCCTTTGAATTTCGGGTGATCCCTCTTGAGCATGTATGCTTCTGCTACTTGTTCTACATCAGACTTCTTCCGCAAACGGCGAAACGCTTTGACTCGGTGAGTTTCGCGGCATTCCGACTTCGATGCCCCGGTTGCCGAAATTCAGTTGCCTTTGAATTTCGGGTGATCCCTCTTGAGCATGTATGCTTCTGCTACTTGTTCTACATCAGACTTCTTCCGCAAACGGCGAAACGCTTTGACTCGGTGAGTTTCGCGGCATTCCGACTTCGATGCCCCGGTTGCCGAAATTCAGTTGCCTTTGAATTTCGGGTGATCCCTCTTGAGCATGTATGCTTCTGCTACTTGTTCTACATCAGACTTCTTCCGCAAACGGCGAAACGCTTTGACTCGGTGAGTTTCGCGGCATTCCGACTTCGATGCCCCGGTTGCCGAAATTCAGTTGCCTTTGAATTTCGGGTGATCCCTCTTGAGCATGTATGCTTCTGCTACTTGTTCTACATCAGACTTCTTCCGCAAACGGCGAAACGCTTTGACTCGGTGAGTTTTCGGCATTCCGACTTCGATGCCCCGGTTGCCGAAATTCAGTTGCCTTTGAATTTCGGGTGATCCCTCTTGAGCATGTATGCTTCTGCTACTTGTTCTACATCAGACTTCTTCCGCAAACGGCGAAACGCTTTGACTCGGTGAGTTTCGCGGCATTCCGACTTCGATGCCCCGGTTGCCGAAATTCAGTTGCCTTTGAATTTCGGGTGATCCCTCTTGAGCATGTATGCTTCTGCTACTTGTTCTACATCAGACTTCTTCCGCAAACGGCGAAACGCTTTGACTCGGTGAGTTTCGCGGCATTCCGACTTCGATGCCCGGTTGCCGAAATTCAGTTGCCTTTGAATTTCGGGTGATCCCTCTTGAGCATGTATGCTTCTGCTACTTGTTCTACATCAGACTTCTTCCGCAAACGGCGAAACGCTTTGACTCGGTGAGTTTCGCGGCATTCCGACTTCGATGCCCCGTTGCCGAAATTCAGTTGCCTTTGAATTTCGGGTGATCCCTCTTGAGCATGTATGCTTCTGCTACTTGTTCTACATCAGACTTCTTCCGCAAACGGCGAAACGCTTTGACTCGGTGAGTTTCGCGGCATTCCGACTTCGATGCCCCGGTTGCCGAAATTCAGTTGCCTTTGAATTTCGGGTGATCCCTCTTGAGCATGTATGCTTCTGCTACTTGTTCTACATCAGACTTCTTCCGCAAACGGCGAAACGCTTTGACTCGGTGAGTTTCGCGGGGCATTCCGAATTCGGTGCTGCACGGTTGCCGAAATTCCGTTGCTTTTGAATTTCGGGTGAGCCATATTGAGCATGTATGCTTCTGCTACTTTTTTCTACATCATACTTCTTCCTTAAAACAGCGAAACGCTTTGACCTCGGTGCGTTTCGCGGCATTCCGACTTCTTGCCCCGGTTGACGAAATTCAGTTGCCTTTGAATTTCGGGTGATCCCTCTTTGAGCATGATATGCTTCGGCTACTTGTTCTACATCACCCTTCATTCCTCAATAAGGGAAACGCTTTGACTCGGTGACTTTTGTGGCATTCCGACTTCGATGCCCCGGTTGCCGAACTTCAGTTGCCTTTGAATTTCGGGTGATCCCTCTTGAGCATGTATGCTTCTGCTACTTGTTCTACATCACCCTTCCTTCCTCAAACAGGGAAACGCTTTGACTCGGTGACTTTTGTGGCATTCCGACTTCGATGCCCCGGTTGCCGAACTTCAGTTGCCTTTGAATTTCGGGTGATCCCTCTTGAGCATGTATGCTTCTGCTACTTCTTCTACGTCACACTTCCTTCCTTAAACAGCAAAACGCTTTCACTCGGTGAGTTTCGCGGGATTCCAACTTCGATGCCCCGGTTGCCGAAATTCAGTTGCCTTTGAATTTCGGGTGATCCCTCTTGAGAATGTGTGCTTCTGCTACTTGTTCTACATCAAACTTCCTTCCTTAAACAGCGAAACGCTTTGACTCGATGAGTTTCGCGGCATACCGACTTCGATGCCTCAGTTGCCGAAATTCCGTTGCCTTTGAATTTTGGGTGATCCCTCTTGAGCATGTATGCTTCTGCTACTTGTTCTACATCAAACTTCCTTCCTTAAACAGCGAAACGCTTTGACTCGGTTGAGTTTCAAGACATTCCGGACTTCGATTGCCCGGTTGCCGAAATTAAGTTGCCTTTGATTTTCGGTTGATCCCTCTTGAGCATGTATGCTTGTGCTACTTGTTCTAGTACATCAAACTTTCCTTCCTTAAACAGCGAAAAAGCTTTGACTCCGTGAGTTTCGCGGCCATTTCGACTTAGATGCCCCGAGTTGACCGGAATTCAGTTGCCTTTTGAATTTCGTGGTGATCCCTCTTGAGCATGTATGCTTCTGCTACTTGTTCTACATCAAACTTCCTTCCTTAAACAGCGAAACGCTTTGACTCGGTGAGTTTCGCGACATTCCGACTTCGATGCCCCTGGTTTGTTGCCGAAATTAAGTTGCCTTTGAATTTCTGGATGATCCCTCTTGAGCTCATGTAGGCTTGTGCTACTTGTTCTACATCAAACTTCCTTCCTTAAACACCGAAATGCTTTGACGCGGTGAGTTTCGCGGCATTTCCGACTTCGATTTGCCCCGGTTGCCGAAATTAAGTTGCCTTTGAATTTCGGTGTGATCCCTCTTGAGCATGTATGCTTTTTGCCTACTTGTTTTAGATCAGACTTCTTCCACAAAGGGCGAAACGCTTTGAATCGAATGAGTTTCGCGGCATTCCGACTTCGATGCCCGGTGTGCCGAAAGTAAGTTGCCTTTGAATTTCGGATGATCCCTCTTTGAGCATGTATGCTTCTGCTACTTGTTCTACATCAAACTTCATTCCTTAAAACAGCGAAACGCTTTGACTCGGTGAGTTTCGCGGCCCTTCCGACTTCGATGCCCCTTGGTTACGAAGTTCAGTTGCCTTCGTTTTCGGGTCATCCCTCTTGAGCTTGTATGGCTTCTTGCTACTTGTTTTAGATCAAACTTCTCCTTCCTTAAAGAACGAAAACGCTTTGACTCGGTGAGTTTTCGCGGCATTCCGACTTCGATGCCCGGTTGCCGAACTTAAGTTGCCTTTGATATTTCGGGTGATCCCTCTTGCGCATGTTATGCTTTTGCTACTTGTTCTACATCACACTTCTTCCG
>CM055348.1:1712103-1726627 GCA_029228515.1 Populus alba x Populus x berolinensis
AAAAAAGCATACATGCTCAAGAGGATCCCCGAAATTCAAAGCAAGCAGAATTTCGGCAACCGGGGCAACGCAGTCGGAATGCCTCCAAACTCACCGTTCAAAGTTTTCGCCGTTTGCGAAAGAAGTCTGAATAGAACAAGTAGCAAGAAAGCATACATGCTCAATGAGGATCACCACGAAATTCAAAGGCAAACTGAATTTCGGCAACCGGGGCATTCGAAGTCGGAATGCCGTGCGAAACTCACCGATGGACGGTTCCAAAGCGGTTTTCCTGTTTAAGGGTGGGAAAGAAATTTGATTTTTGTTAGAACAAGAGTTAGCAGAAGCATACATGCTCAAGAGGGATCACCGGAAATTCAAAGGCAACTGAAATTTCGGCAACCGGGGGCATCGAAGTCGGAATGCCGCGAAACTCACCGAGTCAAAGCGTTTCGCCGTTTAAGGAAGAAGTTTGATGTAGAACAAGTAGCAGAAGCATACATGCTCAAGAGGGATCACCCGAAATTCAAAGGCAATTAATTTCGGCAACCGGGGCATCTAAGTCGGAATGCCGCGGGAAACTCAACCGAGTCAAAGCGTTTCGCTGTTTAAGGAAGGAAGTTTGATGTAGAACAAGTAGCAGAAGCATACATGCTCAAGAGGGATCACCCGAAATTCAAAGGCAAACTTAATTTCGGCAACCGGGGCATCGAAGTCGGAATGCCGCGAAACTCACCGATCAAAGCGTTTCGCTGTTTGCGGAAGGAAATCTGATGTAGAACAAGTAGCAGAAGCATACATGCTCAAGAGGGATCACCCGAAATTCAAAGGCAACTGAATTTCGGCAACCGGGGCATCGAAGTCGGAATGCCGCGAAACTCACCGAGTCAAAGCGTTTCGCTGTTTGAGGAAGGAAGTGTGATGTAGAACAAGTAGCAGAAGCATACATGCTCAAGAGGGATGACCCAAAATTCAAAGGCAAATGAATTTCGGCAACCGGGGATCGAAGTCGGAATGCCGCGAAACTCACCGAGTCAAAGCGTTTCGCTGTTTGCGGAGGAAGTGTGATGTAGAACAAGTAGCAGAAGCATACATGCTCAAGAGGGATCACCCGAAATTCAAAGGCAACTTAATTTCGGCAACCGGGGCATCTAAAGTCGGAATGCCGCGAAACTCACCGAGTCAAAGCGTTTCGCTTGTTTGCGGAAGAAAGTTTGATGTAGAACAAGTAGCAGAAGCATACATGCTCAAGAGGGATCACCCGAAATTCAAAGGCAATTGAATTTCGGCAACCGGGGCATCGAAGTCGGAATGCCGCGAAACTCACCGAGTCAAAGCGTTTCGCCGTTTGCGGAAGAAGTCTGATGTAGAACAAGTAGCAGAAGCATACATGCTCAAGAGGGATCACCCGAAATTCAAAGGCAACTGAATTTCGGCAACCGGGCATCGAAGTCGGAAATGCCGCGAAACTCACCGAGTCAAAGCGTTTCGCGTTTGCGGAAGAAGTCTGATGTAGAACAAGTAGCAGAAGCATACATGCTCAAGAGGGATCACCCGAAATTCAAAGGCAACTGAATTTCGGCAACCGGGGCATCGAAGTCGGAATTGCCGCGAAACTCACCGAGTCAAAGCGTTTCGCCGTTTGCGGAATGAAGAAGTCTGATGTAGAACAAGTAGCAGAAGCATACATGCTCAAGAGGGATCACCCGAAATTCAAAGCAACTGAATTTCGGCAACCGGGGCATCAAAGTCGGATGCCGCGAAACTCACCGAGTCAAAGCGTTTCGCTGTTTAAGGAAGGAAGTGTGATGTAGAACAAGTAGCAGAAGCATACATGCTCAAGAGGGATCACCCGAAATTCAAAGGCAACTTAATTTCGGCAAACGGGGCATCTAAGTCGGAATGCCGCGAAACTCACCGAGTCAAAGCGTTTCGCTGTTTAAGGAAGGAAGTTTGATGTAGAACAAGTAGCAGAAGCATACATGCTCAAGAGGGATCACCCGAAATTCAAAGGCAACTTAATTTCGGCAACCGGGGCATCTAAGTCGGAATGCCGCGAAACTCAACGAGTCAAAGCGTTTCGTGTTTGAGGAAGAAGTCTGATGTAGAACAAGTAGCAGAAGCATACATGCTCAAGAGGGATCACCCGAAATTCAAAGGCAACTTAATTTCGGCAACCGGGGCATCGAAGTCGGAATGCCGTGAAACTCACGGAGTCAAAGCGTTTCACTGTTTAAGGAAGGAAGTGTGATGTAGAACAAGTAGCAGAAGCATACATGCTCAAGAGGGATCACCCGAAATTCAAAGGCAACTTAATTTTCGGCAACGGGGCATTGAAGTCGGAAATGCCGCGAAACTCACCGAGTCAAACGTTTCGCTGTTTAAGGAAGGAAGTCTGATCTAGAACAAGTAGCAAAAGCATACATGCTTAAGAGGGATCACCCGAAATTCAAAGGCAAATGAAATTCGGCAACCGGGGCATCGAAGTAGGAATGCCGCGAAACTCACCGAGTCAAGCGTTTCGCTGTTTAAGGGAGGAAGTTTGATGTAGAACAAGTAGCAGAAGCATACATGCTCAAGAGGCATCACCCGAAAGTCAAAGGCAACTTAATTTCGGCAACCGGGGCATCGAAGTCGGAATGCCACAAAAGTCACCGAGTCAAAGCGTTTCCCTGTTTGAGGAAGGAAGGGTGATGTAGAACAAGTAGCAGAAGCATACATGCTCAAGAGGGATCACCCGAAATTCAAAGGCAACTTAATTTCGGCAACCGGGGCATCGAAGTCGGAATGCCGCGAAACTCACCGAGTCAAAGCGTTTCGCTGTTTAAGGAAGGAAGGGTGATGTAGAACAAGTAGCAGAAGCATACATGCTCAAGAGGATTCATACGAAATTCAAAGGCAACTTAATTTCGGCAACCGGGGCATCGAAGTCGGAATGCCGTGAAACTCACCGAGTCAAAGCGTTTCGCAGTTTAAGGAAAGAAGTCAGATGTAGAACAAGTAGCAGAAGCATACATGCTCAAGAGGGATCACCGAAATTCAAAGGCAATTTAATTTCGGCAACCGGGGCATCGAAGTCGGAATGCCGCGAAACTCACCGAGTCAAAGCGTTTCGCTGTTTGTGGAAGAAAGTTTGATGTAGAACAAGTAGCAGAAGCATACATGCTTAAGAGGGATCACCCGAAGTTCAAAGGCAACTGATTTTCGGCAACCGGGGCATCGAAGTCGGAATGCCGCGAAATTCACTGACACAAAGCGTTTCGCTGTTTAAGGAAGGAATTTTGATGTAGAACAAGTAGCAGAAGCATACATGCTCAAGAGGGATCACCCGAAATTCAAAGGCAACTTAATTTCGGCAACCGGGCATCGAAGTCGGAATGCCGCGAAACTCACCGAGTCAAAGCGTTTCGCCATTTGCGGAAGAAGTTTGATGTAGAACAAGTAGCAGAAGCATACATGCTCAAGAGGGATCACCCGAAATTCAAAGGCAACTTAATTTCGGCAACCGGGGCATCTAAGTCGGAATGTCGCGAAACTCAACGAGTCAAAGCGTTTAGGTGTTTAAGGAAGGAAGTGTGATGTAGAACAAGTAGCAGAAGCATACATGCTCAAGAGGGATCACCCGAAATTCAAAGGCAACTTAATTTCGGCAACCGGGGCATCTAAGTCGGAATGCCGCGAAACTCACCGAGTCAAAGCGTTTCGCTGTTTAAGGAAGGAAGTGTGATGTAGAACAAGTAGCAGAAGCATACATGCTCAAGAGGGATCACCCGAAATTCAAAGGCAACTTAATTTCGGCAACCGGGGCATCGAAGTCGGAATGCCGCGAAACTCAAAGAGTCAAAGCGTTTCGTCATTTACGGAAGAAGTGTGATGTAAAACAAGTAGCAGAATCATACATGCTTAAGAGGGATCACCCGAAATTCAAAGGCAACTGAATTTCGGGAACCGGGGCATCGAAGTCGGAATGCCGCGAAACTCACCGAGTCAAAGCGTTTCGCTGTTTGCGGAAGAAGTTTGATGTAGAACAAGTAGCAGAAGCATACATGCTCAAGAGGGATCACCCGAAATTCAAAGGCAACTTAATTTCGGCAACCGGGGCATCTAAGTCGGAATGCCGCGAAACTCACCGAGTCAAAGCGTTTCGCTGTTTGAGGAAGTAAGTTTGATGTAGAAAAGTAGCAGAAGCATACATGCTCAAGAGGATCACCCGAAATTCAAAGGCAACTTAATTTCGGCAACGGGGCATCTAAGTCGGAATGCCGCGAAACTCACCGAGTCAAAGCCGTTTCGCTGTTAAGGAAGGAAGTGTTGATGTAGAACAAGATAGCAGAAAGCATACATGCTCAAGAGGGATCTCCCGAAATTCAAAGGCAACTTAATTTCGGCAACCGGGGCATCGAAGTGCGGAATGTCCGCGAAAAACTCACGGAGTCAAAGCGTTTTCGCTGTTTAAGAGGAAGGAAGTTTGATGTAGATACAAAGTAGCAGAAGCATACTTGCTCAAGAGGGATCACCCGAAATTCAAAGGCAACTTAATTTCGGAGCAACCGGGGCATCTAAGTCGGAATGCCGCGAAACTCACCGAGTCAAAGCGTTTCGCTGTTTGCGGAAGGAAGTGATTGATGTAGAACAATGTTGCAGAAGCATACATGCTCAAGAGGGATCACGTGAAATTCAAAGGCAACTGAATTTCGGCAACCGGGGCATCGAAGTCGGAATAGCCGCGAAACTCACCGAGTCAAAGGGTGTTTCCCACCCCGCTGTTTTTAAGGAGGGAAGTGTGATGTAGAACAAGTAGCAGAAGCATACATGCTCAGAGGGATCACCCGAAAATTCAAAGGCAACTTAATTTTCGGCAACCGGGGCATCGAAGTCGGAATGCCGCGAAACTCACCGAGTCAAAGGTTTCGCGGTTTCAGGAAGGAATGTGTGATGTAGAAACAGTAGCAGAAGCCATACATGCTCAAGAGGGATCACCCGAAATTCAAAGGCATACTTGAATTTCAGGCAAACCGGGGCATCTAGAAGTCGGAATGCCGCGAAAACTCACCGAGTCAAAGCGTTTCGCTGTTAAGGAAGGAATTTTTGATGTAGAAAAAAAACAAGTAGCAGAAGCATACTTGCTCAAGAGGGATCACCCGAAATTCAAAGGCAATTAATTTCGGCAACCGGGGCATCTAAGTCGGAATGCCGGGAAACTCACCGAGTCAAAGCATTTCGCTGTATAAGGAAGTAAGTGTGATGTAGAACAAGTAGCAGAAGCATACACGCTCAAGAGGGATCACCCGAAATTCAAAGGCAACTTAATTTCGGCAACCGGGGCATCTAAGTCGGAATGCCGCGAAACTCACCGAGTCATAGCGTTTCGCTGTTTCAGGAAGGAAGTTTGATGTAGAACAAGTAGCAGAATCATACATGCTCAAGAGGGATCACCCGAAATTCAAAGGCAACTTAATTTCGGCAACCGAGGCATCTAAGTCGGAATGCCGCGAAACTCACCGAGTCAAAGCGTTTCGCTGTTTAAGGAAGGAAGTGTGATGTAGAACAAGTAGCAGAAGCATACATGCTCAAGAGGGATCACCCGAAATTCAAAGGCAACTGAATTTCGGCAACCGGGGCATCGAAGTCGGAATGCCGCGAAACTCACCGAGTCAAAGCGTTTCGCCGTTTGCGGAAGAAAGTCTGATGTAGAACAAGTAGCAGAAGCATACATGCTCAAGAGGGATCACCCGAAATTCAAAGGCAACTGAATTTCGGCAACGGGGCATCGAAGTCGGAATGCCGCGAAACTCACCGAGTCAAAGCGTTTCGCCGTTTGCGGAAGAAAGTCTGATGTAGAACAAGTAGCAGAAGCATACATGCTCAAGAGGGATCACCCGAAATTCAAAGGCAACTGAATTTCGGCAACCGGGGCATCGAAGTCGGAATGCCGCGAAACTCACCGAGTCAAAGCGTTTCGCCGTTTGCGGAAGAAAGTTGATGTAGAACAAGTAGCAGAAGCATACATGCTCAAGAGGGATCACCCGAAATTCAAAGGCAACTGAATTTCGGCAACGGGGCATCGAAGTCGGAATGCCGCGAAACTCACCGAGTCAAAGCGTTTCGCCGTTTGCGGAAGAAAGTCTGATGTAGAACAAGTAGCAGAAGCATACATGCTCAAGAGGGATCACCCGAAATTCAAAGGCAACTGAATTTCGGCAACCGGGGCATCGAAGTCGGAATGCCGCGAAACTCACCGAGTCAAAGCGTTTCGCCGTTTGCGGAAGAAAGTCTGATGTAGAACAAGTAGCAGAAGCATACATGCTCAAGAGGGATCACCCGAAATTCAAAGGCAACTGAATTTCGGCAAACGGGGCATCGAAGTCGGAATGCCGCGAAACTCACCGAGTCAAAGCGTTTCGCCGTTTGCGGAAGAAGTCTGATGTAGAACAAGTAGCAGAAGCATACATGCTCAAGAGGGATCACCCGAAATTCAAAGGCAACTGAATTTCGGCAACCGGGGCATCGAAGTCGGAATGCCGCGAAACTCACCGAGTCAAAGCGTTTCGCCGTTTGCGGAAGAAAGTCTGATGTAGAACAAGTAGCAGAAGCATACATGCTCAAGAGGGATCACCCGAAATTCAAAGGCAACTGAATTTCGGCAACCGGGGCATCGAAGTCGGAATGCCGCGAAACTCACCGAGTCAAAGCGTTTCGCCGTTTGCGGAAGAAAGTCTGATGTAGAACAAGTAGCAGAAGCATACATGCTCAAGAGGGATCACCCGAAATTCAAAGGCAACTGAATTTCGGCAACCGGGGCATCGAAGTCGGAATGCCGCGAAACTCACCGAGTCAAAGCGTTTCGCCGTTTGCGGAAGAAAGTCTGATGTAGAACAAGTAGCAGAAGCATACATGCTCAAGAGGGATCACCCGAAATTCAAAGGCAACTGAATTTCGGCAACGGGGCATCGAAGTCGGAATGCCGCGAAACTCACCGAGTCAAAGCGTTTCGCCGTTTGCGGAAGAAAGTCTGATGTAGAACAAGTAGCAGAAGCATACATGCTCAAGAGGGATCACCCGAAATTCAAAGGCAACTGAATTTCGGCAACCGGGGCATCGAAGTCGGAATGCCGCGAAACTCACCGAGTCAAAGCGTTTCGCCGTTTGCGGAAGAAAGTCTGATGTAGAACAAGTAGCAGAAGCATACATGCTCAAGAGGGATCACCCGAAATTCAAAGGCAACTGAATTTCGGCAACGGGGCATCGAAGTCGGAATGCCGCGAAACTCACCGAGTCAAAGCGTTTCGCCGTTTGCGGAAGAAAGTCTGATGTAGAACAAGTAGCAGAAGCATACATGCTCAAGAGGGATCACCCGAAATTCAAAGGCAACTGAATTTCGGCAACCGGGGCATCGAAGTCGGAATGCCGCGAAACTCACCGAGTCAAAGCGTTTCGCCGTTTGCGGAAGAAAGTCTGATGTAGAACAAGTAGCAGAAGCATACATGCTCAAGAGGGATCACCCGAAATTCAAAGGCAACTGAATTTCGGCAACCGGGGCATCGAAGTCGGAATGCCGCGAAACTCACCGAGTCAAAGCGTTTCGCCGTTTGCGGAAGAAGTCTGATGTAGAACAAGTAGCAGAAGCATACATGCTCAAGAGGGATCACCCGAAATTCAAAGGCAACTGAATTTCGGCAACCGGGGCATCGAAGTCGGAATGCCGCGAAACTCACCGAGTCAAAGCGTTTCGCCGTTTGCGGAAGAAAGTCTGATGTAGAACAAGTAGCAGAAGCATACATGCTCAAGAGGGATCACCCGAAATTCAAAGGCAACTGAATTTCGGCAACCGGGGCATCGAAGTCGGAATGCCGCGAAACTCACCGAGTCAAAGCGTTTCGCCGTTTGCGGAAGAAAGTCTGATGTAGAACAAGTAGCAGAAGCATACATGCTCAAGAGGGATCACCCGAAATTCAAAGGCAACTGAATTTCGGCAACCGGGGCATCGAAGTCGGAATGCCGCGAAACTCACCGAGTCAAAGCGTTTCGCCGTTTGCGGAAGAAAGTCTGATGTAGAACAAGTAGCAGAAGCATACATGCTCAAGAGGGATCACCCGAAATTCAAAGGCAACTGAATTTCGGCAACCGGGGCATCGAAGTCGGAATGCCGCGAAACTCACCGAGTCAAAGCGTTTCGCCGTTTGCGGAAGAAAGTCTGATGTAGAACAAGTAGCAGAAGCATACATGCTCAAGAGGGATCACCCGAAATTCAAAGGCAACTGAATTTCGGCAAACGGGGCATCGAAGTCGGAATGCCGCGAAACTCACCGAGTCAAAGCGTTTCGCCGTTTGCGGAAGAAAGTCTGATGTAGAACAAGTAGCAGAAGCATACATGCTCAAGAGGGATCACCCGAAATTCAAAGGCAACTGAATTTCGGCAACCGGGGCATCGAAGTCGGAATGCCGCGAAACTCACCGAGTCAAAGCGTTTCGCCGTTTGCGGAAGAAAGTCTGATGTAGAACAAGTAGCAGAAGCATACATGCTCAAGAGGGATCACCCGAAATTCAAAGGCAACTGAATTTCGGCAACCGGGGCATCGAAGTCGGAATGCCGCGAAACTCACCGAGTCAAAGCGTTTCGCCGTTTGCGGAAGAAAGTCTGATGTAGAACAAGTAGCAGAAGCATACATGCTCAAGAGGGATCACCCGAAATTCAAAGGCAACTGAATTTCGGCAAACGGGGCATCGAAGTCGGAATGCCGCGAAACTCACCGAGTCAAAGCGTTTCGCCGTTTGCGGAAGAAAGTCTGATGTAGAACAAGTAGCAGAAGCATACATGCTCAAGAGGGATCACCCGAAATTCAAAGGC
The DNA here is from genome assembly GCA_029228515.1 of Populus alba x Populus x berolinensis. Lineage (NCBI taxonomy): Eukaryota > Viridiplantae > Streptophyta > Magnoliopsida > Malpighiales > Salicaceae > Populus > Populus alba x Populus x berolinensis. The sequence goes on from CM055348.1 coordinate 1,720,931, forward strand.
AACTGAATTTCGGCAACCGGGGCATCGAAGTCGGAATGCCGCGAAACTCACCGAGTCAAAGCGTTTCGCCGTTTGCGGAAGAAGTCTGATGTAGAACAAGTAGCAGAAGCATACATGCTCAAGAGGGATCACCCGAAATTCAAAGGCAACTGAATTTCGGCAACCGGGGCATCGAAGTCGGAATGCCGCGAAACTCACCGAGTCAAAGCGTTTCGCCGTTTGCGGAAGAAAGTCTGATGTAGAACAAGTAGCAGAAGCATACATGCTCAAGAGGGATCACCCGAAATTCAAAGGCAACTGAATTTCGGCAACCGGGGCATCGAAGTCGGAATGCCGCGAAACTCACCGAGTCAAAGCGTTTCGCCGTTTGCGGAAGAAAGTCTGATGTAGAACAAGTAGCAGAAGCATACATGCTCAAGAGGGATCACCCGAAATTCAAAGGCAACTGAATTTCGGCAACCGGGCATCGAAGTCGGAATGCCGCGAAACTCACCGAGTCAAAGCGTTTCGCCGTTTGCGGAAGAAGTCTGATGTAGAACAAGTAGCAGAAGCATACATGCTCAAGAGGGATCACCCGAAATTCAAAGGCAACTGAATTTCGGCAACCGGGGCATCGAAGTCGGAATGCCGCGAAACTCACCGAGTCAAAGCGTTTCGCCGTTTGCGGAAGAAAGTCTGATGTAGAACAAGTAGCAGAAGCATACATGCTCAAGAGGGATCACCGAAATTCAAAGGCAACTGAATTTCGGCAACCGGGGCATCGAAGTCGGAATGCCGCGAAACTCACCGAGTCAAAGCGTTTCGCCGTTTGCGGAAGAAAGTCTGATGTAGAACAAGTAGCAGAAGCATACATGCTCAAGAGGGATCACCCGAAATTCAAAGGCAACTGAATTTCGGCAAACGGGGCATCGAAGTCGGAATGCCGCGAAACTCACCGAGTCAAAGCGTTTCGCCTTTGCGGAAGAAAGTCTGATGTAGAACAAGTAGCAGAAGCATACATGCTCAAGAGGGATCACCCGAAATTCAAAGGCAACTGAATTTCGGCAACGGGGCATCGAAGTCGGAATGCCGCGAAACTCACCGAGTCAAAGCGTTTCGCCGTTTGCGGAAGAAAGTCTGATGTAGAACAAGTAGCAGAAGCATACATGCTCAAGAGGGATCACCCGAAATTCAAAGGCAACTGAATTTCGGCAACCGGGGCATCGAAGTCGGAATGCCGCGAAACTCACCGAGTCAAAGCGTTTCGCGTTTGCGGAAGAAAGTCTGATGTAGAACAAGTAGCAGAAGCATACATGCTCAAGAGGGATCACCCGAAATTCAAAGGCAACTGAATTTCGGCAACCGGGGCATCGAAGTCGGAATGCCGCGAAACTCACCGAGTCAAAGCGTTTCGCCGTTTGCGGAAGAAAGTCTGATGTAGAACAAGTAGCAGAAGCATACATGCTCAAGAGGGATCACCCGAAATTCAAAGGCAACTGAATTTCGGCAACCGGGCATCGAAGTCGGAATGCCGCGAAACTCACCGAGTCAAAGCGTTTCGCGTTTGCGGAAGAAAGTCTGATGTAGAACAAGTAGCAGAAGCATACATGCTCAAGAGGGATCACCCGAAATTCAAAGGCAACTGAATTTCGGCAACCGGGGCATCGAAGTCGGAATGCCGCGAAACTCACCGAGTCAAAGCGTTTCGCCGTTTGCGGAAGAAGTCTGATGTAGAACAAGTAGCAGAAGCATACATGCTCAAGAGGGATCACCCGAAATTCAAAGGCAACTGAATTTCGGCAACCGGGGCATCGAAGTCGGAATGCCGCGAAACTCACCGAGTCAAAGCGTTTCGCCGTTTGCGGAAGAAGTCTGATGTAGAACAAGTAGCAGAAGCATACATGCTCAAGAGGGATCACCCGAAATTCAAAGGCAACTGAATTTCGGCAACCGGGGCATCGAAGTCGGAATGCCGCGAAACTCACCGAGTCAAAGCGTTTCGCTGTTTTGCGAAGAAAGTCTGATGTAGAACAAGTAGCAGAAGCATACATGCTCAAGAGGGATCACCCGAAATTCAAAGGCAACTGAATTTCGGCAACCGGGGCATCGAAGTCGGAATGCCGCGAAACTCACCGAGTCAAAGCGTTTCGCCGTTTGCGGAAGAAAGTCTGATGTAGAACAAGTAGCAGAAGCATACATGCTCAAGAGGGATCACCCGAAATTCAAAGGCAACTGAATTTCGGCAACCGGGGCATCGAAGTCGGAATGCCGCGAAACTCACCGAGTCAAAGCGTTTCGCCGTTTGCGGAAGAAGTCTGATGTAGAACAAGTAGCAGAAGCATACATGCTCAAGAGGGATCACCGAAATTCAAAGGCAACTGAATTTCGGCAACCGGGGCATCGAAGTCGGAATGCCGCGAAACTCACCGAGTCAAAGCGTTTCGCCGTTTGCGGAAGAAAGTCTGATGTAGAACAAGTAGCAGAAGCATACATGCTCAAGAGGGATCACCGAAATTCAAAGGCAACTGAATTTCGGCAACCGGGGCATCGAAGTCGGAATGCCGCGAAACTCACCGAGTCAAAGCGTTTCGCCGTTTGCGGAAGAAAGTCTGATGTAGAACAAGTAGCAGAAGCATACATGCTCAAGAGGGATCACCCGAAATTCAAAGGCAACTGAATTTCGGCAACCGGGGCATCGAAGTCGGAATGCCGCGAAACTCACCGAGTCAAAGCGTTTCGCCGTTTGCGGAAGAAAGTCTGATGTAGAACAAGAACAAGCTAGAGAAGCATACATGCTCAAGAGGGATCACCGAAATTCAAAGGCAACTGAATTTCGGCAACCGGGGCATCGAAGTCGGAATGCCGCGAAACTCACCGAGTCAAAGCGTTTCGCCGTTTGCGGAAGAAAGTCTGATGTAGAACAAGTAGCAGAAGCATACATGCTCAAGAGGGATCACCCGAAATTCAAAGGCAACTGAATTTCGGCAAACGGGGATCGAAGTCGGAATGCCGCGAAACTCACCGAGTCAAAGCGTTTCGCCGTTTGCGGAAGAAAGTCTGATGTAGAACAAGTAGCAGAAGCATACATGCTCAAGCTGGATCATCCCGAAATTCAAAGGCAACTGAATTCGGCAACGGGGCATCGAAGTCGGAATGCCGCGAAACTCACCGAGTCAAAGCGTTTCGCCGTTTGCGGAAAAAGTCTGATGTAGAACAAGTAGCAGAAGCATACATGCTCAAGAGGGATCACCCGAAATTCAAAGGCAACTGAATTTCGGCAACCGGGCATCGAAGTCGGAATGCCGCGAAACTCACCGAGTCAAAGCGTTTCGCCGTTTGCGGAAGGAAGTCTGATGTAGAACAAGTAGCAGAAGCATACATGCTCAAGAGGGATCACCCGAAATTCAAAGGCAACTGAATTTCGGCAACCGGGGCATCGAATCGAAGTTGGATGCCGCGAAACTCACCGAGTCAAAGCGTTTCGCCGTTTGCGGAAGAAAGTACGATGTATGAACAAGTAGCAGCAACCATACATGCTCAAGCGGGATCACCCGAAATGCAAAGGCTAAGACAGAATTTCGACAACCGGGGAGACATCGAAGTCGAATTGCTGCGAAAAAACTCACCGACTCTCAAGCGTTTCCGGCGTTTGCGGAAGAAAGTACGATGTAGACCAAGTTAGCAGAAGCATACATGTTTCAAGCTGGATACACCCGAAAAGCTAAGGCAGCCTGAATTTCGGCAACCGGGGCATCGAAGGCGGAAAGCCGCAAAACTCATCGAGGTCAAAGCGTTTCGACGTTTGTCGAGTACAGGAAAGCTTTGATGTAGAACACGTAGAAGAAGCCATACAATGCTCAAGAGGGATCACCCGAATTGCAAAAAGGCAACTAGTATTTCGCAAACCGGGACATCGATAGGTAGGAATTTGTTTTTTTTGGCCGCGGAAAACTCACCGACTCAAAGCGTTTCGGGTTTGCGGAGAGGAAAGTTCGATGTAGAACTAGTTAGCAGAAGCATACATGATCAAGAGGGATCACCCGAAATGAAAAGGCAACAAAATTTCGACCACCCGGCAACGGATGTCGGAATGCCGGCGAAACTCACCGACTCACAGCGCGTATCGCCGTTTGGCGGAAGAAAGTATTCGATGTAGAACCAAGTAGCAGAACCATCACATGCTTCAAGGCGGATCACCCTGATATGCAATAGGCAACAGAATTTCGACAACCCGCAAGGACATCGAAGTCGGAATGCCGCGGCAAACTCACCGACTCCAAGCGTTTGGCCGTTTGCGGCAGACGTAACTGATGTAGAACCTGGTAGCAGAAGCATACATGCCTAAGAGGGATCATGAAATTCAAAGGCAACTTGAATTTTGCAGCAACCGGGGCATCGAAGTTGGAATGCCGCGAAACTCTCCGGAGTCAAAGCGTTTCGCCGTTTGTGGGAAGAAAGTATGAGTGTAGAACAAGTAAGCAGAAAGCATACATGCTCAAGAGGGTACACCCGAAATGCAAAGGCAACAGAATTTCGACAAACCGGGACATCGAAGTCGGAATGACCGCGAAAACTCACCGACTGAAAGCGTTGCGGCGTTTGCGGCAAGAGAAAAAGTACGATGTAGAACAAGTAGCAGAAGCATATCATGCTCAAGAGGGATCACTCGAAATGCAAAGGCATACAGAATTTCGACAACCGGGACATCGGAAGTCGAAATGCCGCGAAACTCAGAGACTCCAAGCGTTTCGGCGTTTGCGGAAGAAAGTACGTTGTAGAACAAGTAGCAGAAGCATACTATGTTCAAGAGGAGATCACACCGAAATGAAAGGCAGATGCATTTTCGGCAACGGGGCATCGAAGAGCGGGAAGCCCGCAAAATCTCCACCGAGTCAAAGCGTTCGCCGCCATTTGCGGAAGAAAGTATGATGTAGAACAATTAGAAGAAGCATACATGCTCAAGAGGGATCACCCGAAAGCAAAGGCAACAGAATTTCGACAACCGGGGCAATCGATGCCGGAATGCCGCGCGAAACTCACCGAGTCACGCGTTTCGGCGTTGCCGGAAGAATAGTACGATGTAGAACTAGTAGCAGAAGCATACATGCTCGAAGCGGGATCACCCGAAATGCAAAGGCAACTGAATTTCGACAACCGGGACATCGAAGTCGGAATTGCGCGAAACTCACCGACTCAAAGCGTTTAGCCGTTTGCGGAAGAGAAGTACGATTGTAGAACGAAGTAGCAGAACCATACATGCTCAAGAGGGATCACCCGGATATGCATAGGCAACAGAATTTCGACAAACAGGACATCGAAGTCGGAATGCCGCGCGGAAACTCACGGACTCAAAGCGTTTAGGCCTTTGCGGAAAGAATGTACGATGTGGAACAAGTAGCAGAAGCATCCATGCTCAAGAGGGTTCACCTGAAATTTCAAAGGCAACTGAATGTTCAGCAACCGGGGCATTCGAAGTTTGGCATGCCGCGAAACTCACGAGTCAAGGTTTTTCGCCGTTTGCGGAAGAAAGTATGATGTCGAACAGGTAGCAGAAGCATAAACATGCTCAAGAGGGAGCACTCGAAATGCAAGGCAAGACAGAATTTCGACAAACGGGACATCGAAGGTCGGAATGCCCCGCGCGAAACTCACCGATATTAGGTTTCGCCTTTGCGGAAGAAGTTGATGTAGAACAAGTAGCAGAAGCATACATGCTCA
>CM055348.1:1726727-1773555 GCA_029228515.1 Populus alba x Populus x berolinensis
GTTTCGCTGTTTAAGGAAGGAAGTTTGATGTAGAACAAGTAGCAGAAGCATACATGCTCAAGAGGGATCACCCGAAATTCAAAGGCAACTTAATTTCGGCAACCGGGTCATCGAAGTCGGAATGCCGCGAAACACACCGAGTCAAAGCGTTTCGCTACTTAAGGAAGGAAGTTTGATGTAGAACAAGTAGCAGAAGCATACATGCTCAAGAGGGATCACCCGAAATTCAAAGGCAACTTAATTTCGGCAACCGGGGCATCGAAGTCGGAATGCCGCGAAACTCACCGAGTCAAAGCGTTTCGCTGTTTAAGGAAGGAAGTGTGTTGTAGAACAAGTAGCAGAAGCATACATGCTCAAGAGGGATCACCCGAAATTCAAAGGCAACTGAATTTCGGCAACCGGGGCATCTAAGTCGGAATGCCGCGAAATTCACCGAGTCAAAGCGTTTCGTTGTTTAAGGAAGGAAGTGTGCTGTAGAACAAGTAGCAGAAGCATACATCCTCAAGAGGGATCACCCGAAATTCGAAGGCAACTGAATTTCGGCAACCGGGGCATCTAAGTCGGAATACCGCGAAACTCACCGAGTCAAAGCGTTTCGCTGTTTAAGGAAGGAAGTTTGATGTAGAACAAGTAGCAGAAGCATACATGCTCAAGAGGGATCACCCAAAATTCAAAGGCAACTTAATTTCGGCAACCGGGGCATCGAAGTCGGAATGCCGCGAAACTCACCGAGTCAAAGCGTTTTGCTGTTTAAGGAAGGAAGTTTGATGGTAGACAAATTAACAGAAGCATACATGCTCAAGAGTGATCCCCCGAAATTCAAAGTCAACTTAAATTTCGGCAAACGGGGCATCGAAGTCGGAATGCCGCGCAACTCACCCGAGTCATAGCGTTTCACTACTTTAAGGAAGGAAGTTTGATGTAATATAACCAAGTAGCATAAGCATACATGCTCAAGAGGGATCACCCGAAATTCAAAGGCAACTTAATTTCGGCAACCGGTTCATCGAAGTCGGAAAGCCGCGAAACACACGCGAGTCAAAGCCTTTTCGCTACTTAAGGAATGAAGTTTGATGTAGAACAAGTAGCAGAACCTATACATGCTCAAGAGGGCTCATCCGAAATTCAAAGGCAACTTAATTTCGGCAACCGTGGGCATCGAAGTCGTGAATGCCGCGAAACTCACCGATTCAAAGCGATTCGCTGGTTTAAGGAAGGAAGAGTGCTGTAGCACAAGTAGCAGAAGCATACCATGCTCATGAGGGATCACGCCGAAATTCAAAGGCAACTTAATTTCGGCAACCGGTCATCGAAGACGGAATGCCGCGAAGCACACCGAGTCAAAGCCGTTACGCCTACTTAAGGGAAGGAAGTTTGATGTAGAACAAGTAGGCAGAAGCATACATGCTCAAGCGGGATCACCCCGAATTCAAAGGCAACTTAATTTCGGCAACCATGGCATCTAAGTCGGAATGCTCGCGAAACACCAACGAGATCTAAGCGTTTTTCACTCCTGAAGGAAGGAAGTATTTGAGATAGAACAAGTAGTCAGAAGCATAGATGCTCAATGAGTGATCACCCGAAATTCAAAGGCAACTACTTTTCAGCAACCGGGGCACTCTAAGTTCGGAAATGCCGCGAAACACACCGAGTCAAAGCGTTTCGCTGTTTAAGGAAGGTAGTTTGAAGTAGAACAAGTAGCAGAAGCACAGATGCTCAAGAGGGAACACCCGAAATTCAAAGGCAACATAATTTCGTTTCAACCGGGGCATCTAAGTCGGAATGCCGCGAACAGCACCGAGTCAAAGCGTTTCGCTACTTGAAGGAAGGAAGTTTGATGTAGAACAAGTAGCGGAAGCATACATGGCTCAAGAGGGATCACCCTAAATTCAAAGGCAACTTACATTTTCGGCAACCGGGTTCAACGAAGTCGGAATGCCGCGAAACACACCGAGACAAAGCGTTACCCGCTACTTAGAGGAAGGAAGTTTATATGATAGAACAAGTAGCATAAGCATACATGCTCAAGAGGGATCACCCTAAATTCAAAGGCAACTTAATTTCGGCAACCGGTCATCGAAGTCGGAATGCCGCGAAACACACCGATTCAAAGCGTTTCGCTACTTAAGGAAGGAATTTTGAGTGTAGAACAAGTAGCAGAAGCACTCACAAGCTCCAAAGATGGGGAATCACCCGAAATTCAAAGGCAACATTAATTTCGGCCAACCGTGTCATCGAAGTCGGAATGTCCGCGAAACTCACCGAGTCAAAGCGTTTCGCTGTTTAAGGAAGGAAGTGTGCAGTAGAAACAAGTAGCAGAAGCATACATGCTCAAGAGGGATCACCCGAAATTCAAAGGCAACTTAATTTCGGCAACCGGGGCATCGAAGTCGGAATGCCGCGAAACTCACCGAGACAAACGAAAAAGTTTTTAGAACAAGGAAAAAAAAAAATAGCAAAAAAAAACAAAAAAAATTTCGGCAACCAAAAAAAGAAAAGAAACTCGAGTCAAAGCGTTTGGCCATTGCGGGAAGGAAGTCTGATCTAGAACCAGTAGCAAAAGCATCACATACTCAAGAGGGATCACACCGAAATTCAAAGGCAACTGAATTTCGGTCAATCCGGGCCTCTAAGTCGGAATGCCGCGAAACTCACCGTAGTCAAAGCGTTTCGCTGTTATAAGGAAGGAAGTTTGATGTAGAACAAGATAAGCAGAAGCAAACATGCTCAAGAGGGATCACCCTAAATTCAAAGGCAAACATAATTATCGGCAACCGGGGCATCGAAGTCGGAATGTCCGCGAAACTCCACCGAGTCAAAGCGTTTCGCTGTTAAAGGAAGGAAGTGTGCTGTAGAACAAGTAGCAGAAGCATACATGCTCAAGAGGGATCACCCTAAATTCAAAGGCGACTTAACTTCGGCAACCGGGCATCTAAGTCGGAAATGCCGCGAAACTCACCTGAGTCAAAGTTCGTTTTCGCTGTTTAAGGAAGGAAGTTTGAAGTAGAAACAAATAGTCAGAAGCATATATGCTCAAGAGGTGATCACCCGAAATTCAAAGGCAACATAAATTTCGGCAACCGGGCATCGAAGACGGAATGCCGCGAAACACAACTGAGTCAAAGTCGTATTCGCTCCTGAAGGAAGGAAGTATGATGTAGAACAAGTAGCAGAAGCATAGATGCTCAAGAGGGATCAACCCGAAATTCAAAGGCAACTTAATTTCGTCAGACCCCTTGGGGCATCTAAGTCGGAAAGCCGCGAAACTCACCGTGTCGTCAAAGCGTTTCGCTGATTTAGAGGAAGGTAGTTTGGATGTAAGAACAAGTAGCAGAAGCACATATGCATCAAGTGGGGATCACCCTAAAATTCAAAGGCAACTTAATTTCGGCAACCGGGGCATCGAAGTCGGAATGCCGCGAAACACACCGAGTCAAAGCGAATCGCTCCTGAAGGAAGGAATGTTTGATATAGAACAAGTAGCAGAAGCATACATCGCTCAAGTAGGGATCACCCGAAATTCAAAGGCAACTGAATTTCGAGCACCATGTGCATCTAAGTCGGAATGCCACGAAACTCACCGAGTCAAAGCGTTTCGCAGTTTAAGGAAGGAATTTTGATGTAGAACACGTAGCAGAAGTCATACATGCTCAAGAGGGATCACCCGAAATTCAAAGGCAACTGAAATTTCGGCACCAGGGGCATCGAAGTCGGAATGCCGCGAAAACTCACCGAGTCAAAGCGTTTCGCTGTTTAAGGAAGGAAATTTGATGTATGAACAAGTAGCAGAAGCATACATGCTCAAGAGTGATCATCCGAAATTCAAAGGCAACTTAATTTCGGCAACAGGGGCATCGAAGTCGGAATGCCGCGAAACTCACCGAGTCAAAGCGTTTCGCTGTTTAAGGAAGGAAGTGTGAATGTATAACAAGTAGCAGAAGCATACATGCTCAAGAGGGATCACACCTAAATTCAAAGAAACTGAAATTCGGCAACCGGTGGCATCTAAGTCGGAATGCCGCGAAACTCACCGGAGATTCAAAGCGATTCGCTGTTTAAGGAAGGAAGTATATGATGTAGAAACAAGTATCATAAGAAGCATACAAGCTCAAGAGGAATCACCCGAAATTCACCAGTGCAAACTAATTTCGGCAACCGGTCCAATCGAAGTCGGAATGCCGCGAAACACCCAGAGTCAAAGCGTTTCGCTTACATAAGGAAGGAAGTATTGATGTAGAACAACGTAGCTGAAGCATACATGCACAAGATGGATCACCCGAAATTCAAAGGCAACTTAATTTCGGCAACCCGGGGCATCGAAGTCGGAATGCCGCGAAACTCCACCGAGTTTCAAAGCATTTCGCTACTTAAGGAAGGAAGTTTAGATGTCGCAACAGAGTAGCAGAAGCATACAAGCTCAAGACGGATCCACCCGAAAATTTCAAAGCCAACTTAAATTCTGCAACCGGGTCATCGAAGTCGGAATGCCGCGAAACACACCGAGTCAAAGCGTTTCGCTACTTAAGGAAGGAAGTTAGATAGTAGAACAAGTAGCATAAAGCATACATGCAACAAAGAGGGAACATCCGAAATTCAAAGGCAACTTAATTTCGGCAACCGGGGCTTCGAAGTCGGAATGCCGCGAAACCTCACTGAGTCAAAGCGTTTCGCTGATTTTAAGGAAGGAAGTGTGCTGTAGAACAAGAAGCAGAAGCATACATGCTCAATAGGGATCACCAGAAATTCAAAGGCAACTTAATTTTGGCAACCGGGGCATCGAAGTCTGAATGCCGCGTAAACTCACCTAGTCAAAGCGTTTGAGTCCCTGTTTGCGGAAGGAAGGTCTGATCTAGGAACAATTAGCAAAAGCAGCACATGCTCAAGAGGGATCAACCCGAAATTCAAATTCAAATGAATTTCGGCAACCGGGGCATCTAAGTCGTGAATGACACGAAACTCACCGAGTTCAAAGCGTTACGCTGTAAAATGAAGGAAGTTTGATGTAGAACAAGTAGCAGAAGCATACATGCTCAAGAGGTATCATCCGAAATACAAAGGCAACCATAATTACGGCACCCAGGGCAATCGAAGTCGGAATGCCGCGAAACTCACCGAGTCAAAGAGCGTTTCGCTGTTTAAGGAAGGAAGTCGTTCTGTAGAACAAGATTAGCAGAAGCATACATGCTCAAGAGGGATCTACCCCGAAATTCCAAAGCAACTGAATTTCGGCAACCGGGGCATCTAAGTCGGAATGCCGCGAAACTCACCGAGATCAAAGCGTTTCGCTGTTTAAGGAAGGAAGTTTGATGTAGAACAATTAGCATGAAGGCATAACATGCACAAGAGGAATCACCGCAAATTGAAAGGCAACTTAATTTCGGCAACCGGGGCATCGAAGACTGAATGCCGCTAAACTCACCGAGTCAAAGCGTTTCGCTGTTTAAGGAAGGAAGTTTGATGTAGCACAAGTAGCAGAAGCATACATGCTCAAGAGGGATCACCCGAAATTCAAAAGGCAACTTAATTTCGGCAACCGGTCATTGAAGTCGAAAGCCCGCGAAACTCACCGAGTCAAAGCGTTTCGCTGTTTAAGGAAGGAAGTTTGATGTAGAACAAGTAGCAGAAGCATACATGCTCAAGAGGGATCACCCGAAATTCAAAGGCAACTTAATTTCGGCAACCGGGGCATCGAAGTCGGAATGCCGCGAAACTCACCGAGTCAAAGCGTTTCGCTGTTTAAGGAAGGAAGTTTGATGTAGAACAAGTAGCAGAAGCATACATGCTCAAGAGGGATCACCCGAAATTCAAAGGCAACTGAATTTCGGCAACCGGGGCATCGAAGTCGGAATGCCGCGAAACTCACCGAGTCAAAGCGTTTCGCTGTTTAAGGAAGGAAGTTTGATGTAGAACAAGTAGCAGAAGCATACATGCTCAAGAGGGATCACCCGAAATTCAAAGGCAACTGAATTTCGGCAACCGGGGCATCGAAGTCGGAATGCCGCGAAACTCACCGAGTCAAAGCGTTTCGCTGTTTAAGGAAGGAAGTTTGATGTAGAACAAGTAGCAGAAGCATACATGCTCAAGAGGGATCACCCGAAATTCAAAGGCAACTTAATTTCGGCAACCGGGGCATCGAAGTCGGAATGCCGCGAAACTCACCGAGTCAAAGCGTTTCGCTGTTTAAGGAAGGAAGTTTGATGTAGAACAAGTAGCAGAAGCATACATGCTCAAGAGGGATCACCCGAAATTCAAAGGCAACTGAATTTCGGCAACCGGGGCATCGAAGTCGGAATGCCGCGAAACTCACCGAGTCAAAGCGTTTCGCTGTTTAAGGAAGGAAGTTTGATGTAGAACAAGTAGCAGAAGCATACATGCTCAAGAGGGATCACCCGAAATTCAAAGGCAACTGAATTTCGGCAACCGGGGCATCGAAGTCGGAATGCCGCGAAACTCACCGAGTCAAAGCGTTTCGCTGTTTAAGGAAGGAAGTTTGATGTAGAACAAGTAGCAGAAGCATACATGCTCAAGAGGGATCACCCGAAATTCAAAGGCAACTGAATTTCGGCAACCGGGGCATCGAAGTCGGAATGCCGCGAAACTCACCGAGTCAAAGCGTTTCGCTGTTTAAGGAAGGAAGTTTGATGTAGAACAAGTAGCAGAAGCATACATGCTCAAGAGGGATCACCCGAAATTCAAAGGCAACTGAATTTCGGCAACCGGGGCATCGAAGTCGGAATGCCGCGAAACTCACCGAGTCAAAGCGTTTCGCTGTTTAAGGAAGGAAGTTTGATGTAGAACAAGTAGCAGAAGCATACATGCTCAAGAGGGATCACCCGAAATTCAAAGGCAACTGAATTTCGGCAACCGGGGCATCGAAGTCGGAATGCCGCGAAACTCACCGAGTCAAAGCGTTTCGCTGTTTAAGGAAGGAAGTTTGATGTAGAACAAGTAGCAGAAGCATACATGCTCAAGAGGGATCACCCGAAATTCAAAGGCAACTGAATTTCGGCAACCGGGGCATCGAAGTCGGAATGCCGCGAAACTCACCGAGTCAAAGCGTTTCGCTGTTTAAGGAAGGAAGTGTGATGTAGAACAAGTAGCAGAAGCATACATGCTCAAGAGGGATCACCCGAAATTCAAAGGCAACTGAATTTCGGCAACCGGGGCATCGAAGTCGGAATGCCGCGAAACTCACCGAGTCAAAGCGTTTCGCTGTTTAAGGAAGGAAGTTTGATGTAGAACAAGTAGCAGAAGCATACATGCTCAAGAGGGATCACCCGAAATTCAAAGGCAACTGAATTTCGGCAACCGGGGCATCGAAGTCGGAATGCCGCGAAACTCACCGAGTCAAAGCGTTTCGCTGTTTAAGGAAGGAAGTGTGATGTAGAACAAGTAGCAGAAGCATACATGCTCAAGAGGGATCACCCGAAATTCAAAGGCAACTGAATTTCGGCAACCGGGGCATCGAAGTCGGAATGCCGCGAAACTCACCGAGTCAAAGCGTTTCGCTGTTTAAGGAAGGAAGTTTGATGTAGAACAAGTAGCAGAAGCATACATGCTCAAGAGGGATCACCCGAAATTCAAAGGCAACTGAATTTCGGCAACCGGGGCATCGAAGTCGGAATGCCGCGAAACTCACCGAGTCAAAGCGTTTCGCTGTTTAAGGAAGGAAGTTTGATGTAGAACAAGTAGCAGAAGCATACATGCTCAAGAGGGATCACCCGAAATTCAAAGGCAACTGAATTTCGGCAACCGGGGCATCGAAGTCGGAATGCCGCGAAACTCACCGAGTCAAAGCGTTTCGCTGTTTAAGGAAGGAAGTGTGATGTAGAACAAGTAGCAGAAGCATACATGCTCAAGAGGGATCACCCGAAATTCAAAGGCAACTGAATTTCGGCAACCGGGGCATCGAAGTCGGAATGCCGCGAAACTCACCGAGTCAAAGCGTTTCGCTGTTTAAGGAAGGAAGTTTGATGTAGAACAAGTAGCAGAAGCATACATGCTCAAGAGGGATCACCCGAAATTCAAAGGCAACTGAATTTCGGCAACCGGGGCATCGAAGTCGGAATGCCGCGAAACTCACCGAGTCAAAGCGTTTCGCTGTTTAAGGAAGGAAGTTTGATGTAGAACAAGTAGCAGAAGCATACATGCTCAAGAGGGATCACCCGAAATTCAAAGGCAACTGAATTTCGGCAACCGGGGCATCGAAGTCGGAATGCCGCGAAACTCACCGAGTCAAAGCGTTTCGCTGTTTAAGGAAGGAAGTTTGATGTAGAACAAGTAGCAGAAGCATACATGCTCAAGAGGGATCACCCGAAATTCAAAGGCAACTGAATTTCGGCAACCGGGGCATCGAAGTCGGAATGCCGCGAAACTCACCGAGTCAAAGCGTTTCGCTGTTTGCGGAAGGAAGTGTGATGTAGAACAAGTAGCAGAAGCATACATGCTCAAGAGGGATCACCCGAAATTCAAAGGCAACTGAATTTCGGCAACCGGGGCATCGAAGTCGGAATGCCGCGAAACTCACCGAGTCAAAGCGTTTCGCTGTTTAAGGAAGGAAGTGTGATGTAGAACAAGTAGCAGAAGCATACATGCTCAAGAGGGATCACCCGAAATTCAAAGGCAACTGAATTTCGGCAACCGGGGCATCGAAGTCGGAATGCCGCGAAACTCACCGAGTCAAAGCGTTTCGCTGTTTAAGGAAGGAAGTTTGATGTAGAACAAGTAGCAGAAGCATACATGCTCAAGAGGGATCACCCGAAATTCAAAGGCAACTGAATTTCGGCAACCGGGGCATCGAAGTCGGAATGCCGCGAAACTCACCGAGTCAAAGCGTTTCGCTGTTTGCGGAAGGAAGTTTGATGTAGAACAAGTAGCAGAAGCATACATGCTCAAGAGGGATCACCCGAAATTCAAAGGCAACTGAATTTCGGCAACCGGGGCATCGAAGTCGGAATGCCGCGAAACTCACCGAGTCAAAGCGTTTCGCTGTTTAAGGAAGGAAGTGTGATGTAGAACAAGTAGCAGAAGCATACATGCTCAAGAGGGATCACCCGAAATTCAAAGGCAACTGAATTTCGGCAACCGGGGCATCGAAGTCGGAATGCCGCGAAACTCACCGAGTCAAAGCGTTTCGCTGTTTAAGGAAGGAAGTTTGATGTAGAACAAGTAGCAGAAGCATACATGCTCAAGAGGGATCACCCGAAATTCAAAGGCAACTGAATTTCGGCAACCGGGGCATCGAAGTCGGAATGCCGCGAAACTCACCGAGTCAAAGCGTTTCGCTGTTTAAGGAAGGAAGTTTGATGTAGAACAAGTAGCAGAAGCATACATGCTCAAGAGGGATCACCCGAAATTCAAAGGCAACTGAATTTCGGCAACCGGGGCATCGAAGTCGGAATGCCGCGAAACTCACCGAGTCAAAGCGTTTCGCTGTTTAAGGAAGGAAGTTTGATGTAGAACAAGTAGCAGAAGCATACATGCTCAAGAGGGATCACCCGAAATTCAAAGGCAACTGAATTTCGGCAACCGGGGCATCGAAGTCGGAATGCCGCGAAACTCACCGAGTCAAAGCGTTTCGCTGTTTGCGGAAGGAAGTTTGATGTAGAACAAGTAGCAGAAGCATACATGCTCAAGAGGGATCACCCGAAATTCAAAGGCAACTGAATTTCGGCAACCGGGGCATCGAAGTCGGAATGCCGCGAAACTCACCGAGTCAAAGCGTTTCGCTGTTTAAGGAAGGAAGTTTGATGTAGAACAAGTAGCAGAAGCATACATGCTCAAGAGGGATCACCCGAAATTCAAAGGCAACTGAATTTCGGCAACCGGGGCATCGAAGTCGGAATGCCGCGAAACTCACCGAGTCAAAGCGTTTCGCTGTTTGCGGAAGGAAGTTTGATGTAGAACAAGTAGCAGAAGCATACATGCTCAAGAGGGATCACCCGAAATTCAAAGGCAACTGAATTTCGGCAACCGGGGCATCGAAGTCGGAATGCCGCGAAACTCACCGAGTCAAAGCGTTTCGCTGTTTGCGGAAGGAAGTTTGATGTAGAACAAGTAGCAGAAGCATACATGCTCAAGAGGGATCACCCGAAATTCAAAGGCAACTGAATTTCGGCAACCGGGGCATCGAAGTCGGAATGCCGCGAAACTCACCGAGTCAAAGCGTTTCGCTGTTTGCGGAAGGAAGTGTGATGTAGAACAAGTAGCAGAAGCATACATGCTCAAGAGGGATCACCCGAAATTCAAAGGCAACTGAATTTCGGCAACCGGGGCATCGAAGTCGGAATGCCGCGAAACTCACCGAGTCAAAGCGTTTCGCTGTTTGCGGAAGGAAGTCTGATGTAGAACAAGTAGCAGAAGCATACATGCTCAAGAGGGATCACCCGAAATTCAAAGGCAACTGAATTTCGGCAACCGGGGCATCGAAGTCGGAATGCCGCGAAACTCACCGAGTCAAAGCGTTTCGCTGTTTAAGGAAGGAAGTTTGATGTAGAACAAGTAGCAGAAGCATACATGCTCAAGAGGGATCACCCGAAATTCAAAGGCAACTGAATTTCGGCAACCGGGGCATCGAAGTCGGAATGCCGCGAAACTCACCGAGTCAAAGCGTTTCGCTGTTTGCGGAAGGAAGTTTGATGTAGAACAAGTAGCAGAAGCATACATGCTCAAGAGGGATCACCCGAAATTCAAAGGCAACTGAATTTCGGCAACCGGGGCATCGAAGTCGGAATGCCGCGAAACTCACCGAGTCAAAGCGTTTCGCTGTTTGCGGAAGGAAGTGTGATGTAGAACAAGTAGCAGAAGCATACATGCTCAAGAGGGATCACCCGAAATTCAAAGGCAACTGAATTTCGGCAACCGGGGCATCGAAGTCGGAATGCCGCGAAACTCACCGAGTCAAAGCGTTTCGCTGTTTGCGGAAGGAAGTTTGATGTAGAACAAGTAGCAGAAGCATACATGCTCAAGAGGGATCACCCGAAATTCAAAGGCAACTGAATTTCGGCAACCGGGGCATCGAAGTCGGAATGCCGCGAAACTCACCGAGTCAAAGCGTTTCGCTGTTTGCGGAAGGAAGTGTGATGTAGAACAAGTAGCAGAAGCATACATGCTCAAGAGGGATCACCCGAAATTCAAAGGCAACTGAATTTCGGCAACCGGGGCATCGAAGTCGGAATGCCGCGAAACTCACCGAGTCAAAGCGTTTCGCTGTTTAAGGAAGGAAGTGTGATGTAGAACAAGTAGCAGAAGCATACATGCTCAAGAGGGATCACCCGAAATTCAAAGGCAACTGAATTTCGGCAACCGGGGCATCGAAGTCGGAATGCCGCGAAACTCACCGAGTCAAAGCGTTTCGCTGTTTGCGGAAGGAAGTTTGATGTAGAACAAGTAGCAGAAGCATACATGCTCAAGAGGGATCACCCGAAATTCAAAGGCAACTGAATTTCGGCAACCGGGGCATCGAAGTCGGAATGCCGCGAAACTCACCGAGTCAAAGCGTTTCGCTGTTTGCGGAAGGAAGTGTGATGTAGAACAAGTAGCAGAAGCATACATGCTCAAGAGGGATCACCCGAAATTCAAAGGCAACTGAATTTCGGCAACCGGGGCATCGAAGTCGGAATGCCGCGAAACTCACCGAGTCAAAGCGTTTCGCTGTTTAAGGAAGGAAGTGTGATGTAGAACAAGTAGCAGAAGCATACATGCTCAAGAGGGATCACCCGAAATTCAAAGGCAACTGAATTTCGGCAACCGGGGCATCGAAGTCGGAATGCCGCGAAACTCACCGAGTCAAAGCGTTTCGCTGTTTGCGGAAGGAAGTTGATGTAGAACAAGTAGCAGAAGCATACATGCTCAAGAGGGATCACCCGAAATTCAAAGGCAACTGAATTTCGGCAACCGGGGCATCGAAGTCGGAATGCCGCGAAACTCACCGAGTCAAAGCGTTTCGCTGTTTGCGGAAGGAAGTGTGATGTAGAACAAGTAGCAGAAGCATACATGCTCAAGAGGGATCACCCGAAATTCAAAGGCAACTGAATTTCGGCAACCGGGGCATCGAAGTCGGAATGCCGCGAAACTCACCGAGTCAAAGCGTTTCGCTGTTTGCGGAAGGAAGTTTGATGTAGAACAAGTAGCAGAAGCATACATGCTCAAGAGGGATCACCCGAAATTCAAAGGCAACTGAATTTCGGCAACCGGGGCATCGAAGTCGGAATGCCGCGAAACTCACCGAGTCAAAGCGTTTCGCTGTTTGCGGAAGGAAGTTTGATGTAGAACAAGTAGCAGAAGCATACATGCTCAAGAGGGATCACCCGAAATTCAAAGGCAACTGAATTTCGGCAACCGGGGCATCGAAGTCGGAATGCCGCGAAACTCACCGAGTCAAAGCGTTTCGCTGTTTGCGGAAGGAAGTTGATGTAGAACAAGTAGCAGAAGCATACATGCTCAAGAGGGATCACCCGAAATTCAAAGGCAACTGAATTTCGGCAACCGGGGCATCGAAGTCGGAATGCCGCGAAACTCACCGAGTCAAAGCGTTTCGCTGTTTGCGGAAGGAAGTTGATGTAGAACAAGTAGCAGAAGCATACATGCTCAAGAGGGATCACCCGAAATTCAAAGGCAACTGAATTTCGGCAACCGGGGCATCGAAGTCGGAATGCCGCGAAACTCACCGAGTCAAAGCGTTTCGCTGTTTGCGGAAGGAAGTTTGATGTAGAACAAGTAGCAGAAGCATACATGCTCAAGAGGGATCACCCGAAATTCAAAGGCAACTGAATTTCGGCAACCGGGGCATCGAAGTCGGAATGCCGCGAAACTCACCGAGTCAAAGCGTTTCGCTGTTTGCGGAAGGAAGTTTGATGTAGAACAAGTAGCAGAAGCATACATGCTCAAGAGGGATCACCCGAAATTCAAAGGCAACTGAATTTCGGCAACCGGGGCATCGAAGTCGGAATGCCGCGAAACTCACCGAGTCAAAGCGTTTCGCTGTTTGCGGAAGGAAGTGTGATGTAGAACAAGTAGCAGAAGCATACATGCTCAAGAGGGATCACCCGAAATTCAAAGGCAACTGAATTTCGGCAACCGGGGCATCGAAGTCGGAATGCCGCGAAACTCACCGAGTCAAAGCGTTTCGCTGTTTGCGGAAGGAAGTTTGATGTAGAACAAGTAGCAGAAGCATACATGCTCAAGAGGGATCACCCGAAATTCAAAGGCAACTGAATTTCGGCAACCGGGGCATCGAAGTCGGAATGCCGCGAAACTCACCGAGTCAAAGCGTTTCGCTGTTTGCGGAAGGAAGTGTGATGTAGAACAAGTAGCAGAAGCATACATGCTCAAGAGGGATCACCCGAAATTCAAAGGCAACTGAATTTCGGCAACCGGGGCATCGAAGTCGGAATGCCGCGAAACTCACCGAGTCAAAGCGTTTCGCTGTTTGCGGAAGGAAGTGTGATGTAGAACAAGTAGCAGAAGCATACATGCTCAAGAGGGATCACCCGAAATTCAAAGGCAACTGAATTTCGGCAACCGGGGCATCGAAGTCGGAATGCCGCGAAACTCACCGAGTCAAAGCGTTTCGCTGTTTGCGGAAGGAAGTTGATGTAGAACAAGTAGCAGAAGCATACATGCTCAAGAGGGATCACCCGAAATTCAAAGGCAACTGAATTTCGGCAACCGGGGCATCGAAGTCGGAATGCCGCGAAACTCACCGAGTCAAAGCGTTTCGCTGTTTGCGGAAGGAAGTGTGATGTAGAACAAGTAGCAGAAGCATACATGCTCAAGAGGGATCACCCGAAATTCAAAGGCAACTGAATTTCGGCAACCGGGGCATCGAAGTCGGAATGCCGCGAAACTCACCGAGTCAAAGCGTTTCGCTGTTTGCGGAAGGAAGTTTGATGTAGAACAAGTAGCAGAAGCATACATGCTCAAGAGGGATCACCCGAAATTCAAAGGCAACTGAATTTCGGCAACCGGGCATCGAAGTCGGAATGCCGCGAAACTCACCGAGTCAAAGCGTTTCGCTGTTTGCGGAAGGAAGTGTGATGTAGAACAAGTAGCAGAAGCATACATGCTCAAGAGGGATCACCCGAAATTCAAAGGCAACTGAATTTCGGCAACCGGGGCATCGAAGTCGGAATGCCGCGAAACTCACCGAGTCAAAGCGTTTCGCTGTTTGCGGAAGGAAGTGTGATGTAGAACAAGTAGCAGAAGCATACATGCTCAAGAGGGATCACCCGAAATTCAAAGGCAACTGAATTTCGGCAACCGGGGCATCGAAGTCGGAATGCCGCGAAACTCACCGAGTCAAAGCGTTTCGCTGTTTGCGGAAGGAAGTTGATGTAGAACAAGTAGCAGAAGCATACATGCTCAAGAGGGATCACCCGAAATTCAAAGGCAACTGAATTTCGGCAACCGGGGCATCGAAGTCGGAATGCCGCGAAACTCACCGAGTCAAAGCGTTTCGCTGTTTGCGGAAGGAAGTTTGATGTAGAACAAGTAGCAGAAGCATACATGCTCAAGAGGGATCACCCGAAATTCAAAGGCAACTGAATTTCGGCAACCGGGGCATCGAAGTCGGAATGCCGCGAAACTCACCGAGTCAAAGCGTTTCGCTGTTTGCGGAAGGAAGTTGATGTAGAACAAGTAGCAGAAGCATACATGCTCAAGAGGGATCACCCGAAATTCAAAGGCAACTGAATTTCGGCAACCGGGGCATCGAAGTCGGAATGCCGCGAAACTCACCGAGTCAAAGCGTTTCGCTGTTTGCGGAAGGAAGTTGATGTAGAACAAGTAGCAGAAGCATACATGCTCAAGAGGGATCACCCGAAATTCAAAGGCAACTGAATTTCGGCAACCGGGGCATCGAAGTCGGAATGCCGCGAAACTCACCGAGTCAAAGCGTTTCGCTGTTTAAGGAAGGAAGTGTGATGTAGAACAAGTAGCAGAAGCATACATGCTCAAGAGGGATCACCCGAAATTCAAAGGCAACTGAATTTCGGCAACCGGGGCATCGAAGTCGGAATGCCGCGAAACTCACCGAGTCAAAGCGTTTCGCTGTTTGCGGAAGGAAGTTTGATGTAGAACAAGTAGCAGAAGCATACATGCTCAAGAGGGATCACCCGAAATTCAAAGGCAACTGAATTTCGGCAACCGGGGCATCGAAGTCGGAATGCCGCGAAACTCACCGAGTCAAAGCGTTTCGCTGTTTGCGGAAGGAAGTTTGATGTAGAACAAGTAGCAGAAGCATACATGCTCAAGAGGGATCACCCGAAATTCAAAGGCAACTGAATTTCGGCAACCGGGGCATCGAAGTCGGAATGCCGCGAAACTCACCGAGTCAAAGCGTTTCGCTGTTTGCGGAAGGAAGTGTGATGTAGAACAAGTAGCAGAAGCATACATGCTCAAGAGGGATCACCCGAAATTCAAAGGCAACTGAATTTCGGCAACCGGGGCATCGAAGTCGGAATGCCGCGAAACTCACCGAGTCAAAGCGTTTCGCTGTTTGCGGAAGGAAGTTTGATGTAGAACAAGTAGCAGAAGCATACATGCTCAAGAGGGATCACCCGAAATTCAAAGGCAACTGAATTTCGGCAACCGGGGCATCGAAGTCGGAATGCCGCGAAACTCACCGAGTCAAAGCGTTTCGCTGTTTGCGGAAGGAAGTGTGATGTAGAACAAGTAGCAGAAGCATACATGCTCAAGAGGGATCACCCGAAATTCAAAGGCAACTGAATTTCGGCAACCGGGGCATCGAAGTCGGAATGCCGCGAAACTCACCGAGTCAAAGCGTTTCGCTGTTTGCGGAAGGAAGTGTGATGTAGAACAAGTAGCAGAAGCATACATGCTCAAGAGGGATCACCCGAAATTCAAAGGCAACTGAATTTCGGCAACCGGGGCATCGAAGTCGGAATGCCGCGAAACTCACCGAGTCAAAGCGTTTCGCTGTTTGCGGAAGGAAGTTTGATGTAGAACAAGTAGCAGAAGCATACATGCTCAAGAGGGATCACCCGAAATTCAAAGGCAACTGAATTTCGGCAACCGGGGCATCGAAGTCGGAATGCCGCGAAACTCACCGAGTCAAAGCGTTTCGCTGTTTGCGGAAGGAAGTGATGTAGAACAAGTAGCAGAAGCATACATGCTCAAGAGGGATCACCCGAAATTCAAAGGCAACTGAATTTCGGCAACCGGGGCATCGAAGTCGGAATGCCGCGAAACTCACCGAGTCAAAGCGTTTCGCTGTTTGCGGAAGGAAGTTTGATGTAGAACAAGTAGCAGAAGCATACATGCTCAAGAGGGATCACCCGAAATTCAAAGGCAACTGAATTTCGGCAACCGGGGCATCGAAGTCGGAATGCCGCGAAACTCACCGAGTCAAAGCGTTTCGCTGTTTGCGGAAGGAAGTTTGATGTAGAACAAGTAGCAGAAGCATACATGCTCAAGAGGGATCACCCGAAATTCAAAGGCAACTGAATTTCGGCAACCGGGGCATCGAAGTCGGAATGCCGCGAAACTCACCGAGTCAAAGCGTTTCGCTGTTTGCGGAAGGAAGTTGATGTAGAACAAGTAGCAGAAGCATACATGCTCAAGAGGGATCACCCGAAATTCAAAGGCAACTGAATTTCGGCAACCGGGGCATCGAAGTCGGAATGCCGCGAAACTCACCGAGTCAAAGCGTTTCGCTGTTTGCGGAAGGAAGTGTGATGTAGAACAAGTAGCAGAAGCATACATGCTCAAGAGGGATCACCCGAAATTCAAAGGCAACTGAATTTCGGCAACCGGGGCATCGAAGTCGGAATGCCGCGAAACTCACCGAGTCAAAGCGTTTCGCTGTTTGCGGAAGGAAGTTGATGTAGAACAAGTAGCAGAAGCATACATGCTCAAGAGGGATCACCCGAAATTCAAAGGCAACTGAATTTCGGCAACCGGGGCATCGAAGTCGGAATGCCGCGAAACTCACCGAGTCAAAGCGTTTCGCTGTTTGCGGAAGGAAGTGTGATGTAGAACAAGTAGCAGAAGCATACATGCTCAAGAGGGATCACCCGAAATTCAAAGGCAACTGAATTTCGGCAACCGGGGCATCGAAGTCGGAATGCCGCGAAACTCACCGAGTCAAAGCGTTTCGCTGTTTGCGGAAGGAAGTTGATGTAGAACAAGTAGCAGAAGCATACATGCTCAAGAGGGATCACCCGAAATTCAAAGGCAACTGAATTTCGGCAACCGGGGCATCGAAGTCGGAATGCCGCGAAACTCACCGAGTCAAAGCGTTTCGCTGTTTGCGGAAGGAAGTGTGATGTAGAACAAGTAGCAGAAGCATACATGCTCAAGAGGGATCACCCGAAATTCAAAGGCAACTGAATTTCGGCAACCGGGGCATCGAAGTCGGAATGCCGCGAAACTCACCGAGTCAAAGCGTTTCGCTGTTTGCGGAAGGAAGTGTGATGTAGAACAAGTAGCAGAAGCATACATGCTCAAGAGGGATCACCCGAAATTCAAAGGCAACTGAATTTCGGCAACCGGGGCATCGAAGTCGGAATGCCGCGAAACTCACCGAGTCAAAGCGTTTCGCTGTTTGCGGAAGGAAGTTTGATGTAGAACAAGTAGCAGAAGCATACATGCTCAAGAGGGATCACCCGAAATTCAAAGGCAACTGAATTTCGGCAACCGGGGCATCGAAGTCGGAATGCCGCGAAACTCACCGAGTCAAAGCGTTTCGCTGTTTGCGGAAGGAAGTGTGATGTAGAACAAGTAGCAGAAGCATACATGCTCAAGAGGGATCACCCGAAATTCAAAGGCAACTGAATTTCGGCAACCGGGGCATCGAAGTCGGAATGCCGCGAAACTCACCGAGTCAAAGCGTTTCGCTGTTTGCGGAAGGAAGTTTGATGTAGAACAAGTAGCAGAAGCATACATGCTCAAGAGGGATCACCCGAAATTCAAAGGCAACTGAATTTCGGCAACCGGGGCATCGAAGTCGGAATGCCGCGAAACTCACCGAGTCAAAGCGTTTCGCTGTTTGCGGAAGGAAGTGTGATGTAGAACAAGTAGCAGAAGCATACATGCTCAAGAGGGATCACCCGAAATTCAAAGGCAACTGAATTTCGGCAACCGGGGCATCGAAGTCGGAATGCCGCGAAACTCACCGAGTCAAAGCGTTTCGCTGTTTAAGGAAGGAAGTTTGATGTAGAACAAGTAGCAGAAGCATACATGCTCAAGAGGGATCACCCGAAATTCAAAGGCAACTGAATTTCGGCAACCGGGGCATCGAAGTCGGAATGCCGCGAAACTCACCGAGTCAAAGCGTTTCGCTGTTTGCGGAAGGAAGTTTGATGTAGAACAAGTAGCAGAAGCATACATGCTCAAGAGGGATCACCCGAAATTCAAAGGCAACTGAATTTCGGCAACCGGGGCATCGAAGTCGGAATGCCGCGAAACTCACCGAGTCAAAGCGTTTCGCTGTTTGCGGAAGGAAGTGTGATGTAGAACAAGTAGCAGAAGCATACATGCTCAAGAGGGATCACCCGAAATTCAAAGGCAACTGAATTTCGGCAACCGGGGCATCGAAGTCGGAATGCCGCGAAACTCACCGAGTCAAAGCGTTTCGCTGTTTGCGGAAGGAAGTTGATGTAGAACAAGTAGCAGAAGCATACATGCTCAAGAGGGATCACCCGAAATTCAAAGGCAACTGAATTTCGGCAACCGGGGCATCGAAGTCGGAATGCCGCGAAACTCACCGAGTCAAAGCGTTTCGCTGTTTGCGGAAGGAAGTGTGATGTAGAACAAGTAGCAGAAGCATACATGCTCAAGAGGGATCACCCGAAATTCAAAGGCAACTGAATTTCGGCAACCGGGGCATCGAAGTCGGAATGCCGCGAAACTCACCGAGTCAAAGCGTTTCGCTGTTTGCGGAAGGAAGTGTGATGTAGAACAAGTAGCAGAAGCATACATGCTCAAGAGGGATCACCCGAAATTCAAAGGCAACTGAATTTCGGCAACCGGGGCATCGAAGTCGGAATGCCGCGAAACTCACCGAGTCAAAGCGTTTCGCTGTTTGCGGAAGGAAGTGTGATGTAGAACAAGTAGCAGAAGCATACATGCTCAAGAGGGATCACCCGAAATTCAAAGGCAACTGAATTTCGGCAACCGGGGCATCGAAGTCGGAATGCCGCGAAACTCACCGAGTCAAAGCGTTTCGCTGTTTGCGGAAGGAAGTTTGATGTAGAACAAGTAGCAGAAGCATACATGCTCAAGAGGGATCACCCGAAATTCAAAGGCAACTGAATTTCGGCAACCGGGGCATCGAAGTCGGAATGCCGCGAAACTCACCGAGTCAAAGCGTTTCGCTGTTTGCGGAAGGAAGTGTGATGTAGAACAAGTAGCAGAAGCATACATGCTCAAGAGGGATCACCCGAAATTCAAAGGCAACTGAATTTCGGCAACCGGGGCATCGAAGTCGGAATGCCGCGAAACTCACCGAGTCAAAGCGTTTCGCTGTTTGCGGAAGGAAGTTTGATGTAGAACAAGTAGCAGAAGCATACATGCTCAAGAGGGATCACCCGAAATTCAAAGGCAACTGAATTTCGGCAACCGGGGCATCGAAGTCGGAATGCCGCGAAACTCACCGAGTCAAAGCGTTTCGCTGTTTGCGGAAGGAAGTGTGATGTAGAACAAGTAGCAGAAGCATACATGCTCAAGAGGGATCACCCGAAATTCAAAGGCAACTGAATTTCGGCAACCGGGGCATCGAAGTCGGAATGCCGCGAAACTCACCGAGTCAAAGCGTTTCGCTGTTTGCGGAAGGAAGTTTGATGTAGAACAAGTAGCAGAAGCATACATGCTCAAGAGGGATCACCCGAAATTCAAAGGCAACTGAATTTCGGCAACCGGGGCATCGAAGTCGGAATGCCGCGAAACTCACCGAGTCAAAGCGTTTCGCTGTTTGCGGAAGGAAGTGTGATGTAGAACAAGTAGCAGAAGCATACATGCTCAAGAGGGATCACCCGAAATTCAAAGGCAACTGAATTTCGGCAACCGGGGCATCGAAGTCGGAATGCCGCGAAACTCACCGAGTCAAAGCGTTTCGCTGTTTGCGGAAGGAAGTGTGATGTAGAACAAGTAGCAGAAGCATACATGCTCAAGAGGGATCACCCGAAATTCAAAGGCAACTGAATTTCGGCAACCGGGGCATCGAAGTCGGAATGCCGCGAAACTCACCGAGTCAAAGCGTTTCGCTGTTTGCGGAAGGAAGTTGATGTAGAACAAGTAGCAGAAGCATACATGCTCAAGAGGGATCACCCGAAATTCAAAGGCAACTGAATTTCGGCAACCGGGGCATCGAAGTCGGAATGCCGCGAAACTCACCGAGTCAAAGCGTTTCGCTGTTTGCGGAAGGAAGTTGATGTAGAACAAGTAGCAGAAGCATACATGCTCAAGAGGGATCACCCGAAATTCAAAGGCAACTGAATTTCGGCAACCGGGGCATCGAA
The DNA here is from genome assembly GCA_029228515.1 of Populus alba x Populus x berolinensis. Lineage (NCBI taxonomy): Eukaryota > Viridiplantae > Streptophyta > Magnoliopsida > Malpighiales > Salicaceae > Populus > Populus alba x Populus x berolinensis. Next base: position 1,747,205 of record CM055348.1, read on the forward strand.
GTCGGAATGCCGCGAAACTCACCGAGTCAAAGCGTTTCGCTGTTTGCGGAAGGAAGTTTGATGTAGAACAAGTAGCAGAAGCATACATGCTCAAGAGGGATCACCCGAAATTCAAAGGCAACTGAATTTCGGCAACCGGGGCATCGAAGTCGGAATGCCGCGAAACTCACCGAGTCAAAGCGTTTCGCTGTTTGCGGAAGGAAGTGTGATGTAGAACAAGTAGCAGAAGCATACATGCTCAAGAGGGATCACCCGAAATTCAAAGGCAACTGAATTTCGGCAACCGGGGCATCGAAGTCGGAATGCCGCGAAACTCACCGAGTCAAAGCGTTTCGCTGTTTGCGGAAGGAAGTGTGATGTAGAACAAGTAGCAGAAGCATACATGCTCAAGAGGGATCACCCGAAATTCAAAGGCAACTGAATTTCGGCAACCGGGGCATCGAAGTCGGAATGCCGCGAAACTCACCGAGTCAAAGCGTTTCGCTGTTTGCGGAAGGAAGTGTGATGTAGAACAAGTAGCAGAAGCATACATGCTCAAGAGGGATCACCCGAAATTCAAAGGCAACTGAATTTCGGCAACCGGGGCATCGAAGTCGGAATGCCGCGAAACTCACCGAGTCAAAGCGTTTCGCTGTTTGCGGAAGGAAGTTTGATGTAGAACAAGTAGCAGAAGCATACATGCTCAAGAGGGATCACCCGAAATTCAAAGGCAACTGAATTTCGGCAACCGGGGCATCGAAGTCGGAATGCCGCGAAACTCACCGAGTCAAAGCGTTTCGCTGTTTGCGGAAGGAAGTTTGATGTAGAACAAGTAGCAGAAGCATACATGCTCAAGAGGGATCACCCGAAATTCAAAGGCAACTGAATTTCGGCAACCGGGGCATCGAAGTCGGAATGCCGCGAAACTCACCGAGTCAAAGCGTTTCGCTGTTTGCGGAAGGAAGTGTGATGTAGAACAAGTAGCAGAAGCATACATGCTCAAGAGGGATCACCCGAAATTCAAAGGCAACTGAATTTCGGCAACCGGGGCATCGAAGTCGGAATGCCGCGAAACTCACCGAGTCAAAGCGTTTCGCTGTTTGCGGAAGGAAGTTTGATGTAGAACAAGTAGCAGAAGCATACATGCTCAAGAGGGATCACCCGAAATTCAAAGGCAACTGAATTTCGGCAACCGGGGCATCGAAGTCGGAATGCCGCGAAACTCACCGAGTCAAAGCGTTTCGCTGTTTGCGGAAGGAAGTTTGATGTAGAACAAGTAGCAGAAGCATACATGCTCAAGAGGGATCACCCGAAATTCAAAGGCAACTGAATTTCGGCAACCGGGGCATCGAAGTCGGAATGCCGCGAAACTCACCGAGTCAAAGCGTTTCGCTGTTTGCGGAAGGAAGTTTGATGTAGAACAAGTAGCAGAAGCATACATGCTCAAGAGGGATCACCCGAAATTCAAAGGCAACTGAATTTCGGCAACCGGGGCATCGAAGTCGGAATGCCGCGAAACTCACCGAGTCAAAGCGTTTCGCTGTTTGCGGAAGGAAGTTTGATGTAGAACAAGTAGCAGAAGCATACATGCTCAAGAGGGATCACCCGAAATTCAAAGGCAACTGAATTTCGGCAACCGGGGCATCGAAGTCGGAATGCCGCGAAACTCACCGAGTCAAAGCGTTTCGCTGTTTGCGGAAGGAAGTTGATGTAGAACAAGTAGCAGAAGCATACATGCTCAAGAGGGATCACCCGAAATTCAAAGGCAACTGAATTTCGGCAACCGGGGCATCGAAGTCGGAATGCCGCGAAACTCACCGAGTCAAAGCGTTTCGCTGTTTAAGGAAGGAAGTGTGATGTAGAACAAGTAGCAGAAGCATACATGCTCAAGAGGGATCACCCGAAATTCAAAGGCAACTGAATTTCGGCAACCGGGGCATCGAAGTCGGAATGCCGCGAAACTCACCGAGTCAAAGCGTTTCGCTGTTTGCGGAAGGAAGTTTGATGTAGAACAAGTAGCAGAAGCATACATGCTCAAGAGGGATCACCCGAAATTCAAAGGCAACTGAATTTCGGCAACCGGGGCATCGAAGTCGGAATGCCGCGAAACTCACCGAGTCAAAGCGTTTCGCTGTTTGCGGAAGGAAGTGTGATGTAGAACAAGTAGCAGAAGCATACATGCTCAAGAGGGATCACCCGAAATTCAAAGGCAACTGAATTTCGGCAACCGGGGCATCGAAGTCGGAATGCCGCGAAACTCACCGAGTCAAAGCGTTTCGCTGTTTGCGGAAGGAAGTTTGATGTAGAACAAGTAGCAGAAGCATACATGCTCAAGAGGGATCACCCGAAATTCAAAGGCAACTGAATTTCGGCAACCGGGGCATCGAAGTCGGAATGCCGCGAAACTCACCGAGTCAAAGCGTTTCGCTGTTTGCGGAAGGAAGTTGATGTAGAACAAGTAGCAGAAGCATACATGCTCAAGAGGGATCACCCGAAATTCAAAGGCAACTGAATTTCGGCAACCGGGGCATCGAAGTCGGAATGCCGCGAAACTCACCGAGTCAAAGCGTTTCGCTGTTTGCGGAAGGAAGTTGATGTAGAACAAGTAGCAGAAGCATACATGCTCAAGAGGGATCACCCGAAATTCAAAGGCAACTGAATTTCGGCAACCGGGGCATCGAAGTCGGAATGCCGCGAAACTCACCGAGTCAAAGCGTTTCGCTGTTTGCGGAAGGAAGTGTGATGTAGAACAAGTAGCAGAAGCATACATGCTCAAGAGGGATCACCCGAAATTCAAAGGCAACTGAATTTCGGCAACCGGGGCATCGAAGTCGGAATGCCGCGAAACTCACCGAGTCAAAGCGTTTCGCTGTTTGCGGAAGGAAGTTTGATGTAGAACAAGTAGCAGAAGCATACATGCTCAAGAGGGATCACCCGAAATTCAAAGGCAACTGAATTTCGGCAACCGGGGCATCGAAGTCGGAATGCCGCGAAACTCACCGAGTCAAAGCGTTTCGCTGTTTGCGGAAGGAAGTTTGATGTAGAACAAGTAGCAGAAGCATACATGCTCAAGAGGGATCACCCGAAATTCAAAGGCAACTGAATTTCGGCAACCGGGGCATCGAAGTCGGAATGCCGCGAAACTCACCGAGTCAAAGCGTTTCGCTGTTTGCGGAAGGAAGTGTGATGTAGAACAAGTAGCAGAAGCATACATGCTCAAGAGGGATCACCCGAAATTCAAAGGCAACTGAATTTCGGCAACCGGGGCATCGAAGTCGGAATGCCGCGAAACTCACCGAGTCAAAGCGTTTCGCTGTTTAAGGAAGGAAGTGTGATGTAGAACAAGTAGCAGAAGCATACATGCTCAAGAGGGATCACCCGAAATTCAAAGGCAACTGAATTTCGGCAACCGGGGCATCGAAGTCGGAATGCCGCGAAACTCACCGAGTCAAAGCGTTTCGCTGTTTGCGGAAGGAAGTTTGATGTAGAACAAGTAGCAGAAGCATACATGCTCAAGAGGGATCACCCGAAATTCAAAGGCAACTGAATTTCGGCAACCGGGGCATCGAAGTCGGAATGCCGCGAAACTCACCGAGTCAAAGCGTTTCGCTGTTTGCGGAAGGAAGTTTGATGTAGAACAAGTAGCAGAAGCATACATGCTCAAGAGGGATCACCCGAAATTCAAAGGCAACTGAATTTCGGCAACCGGGGCATCGAAGTCGGAATGCCGCGAAACTCACCGAGTCAAAGCGTTTCGCTGTTTAAGGAAGGAAGTTTGATGTAGAACAAGTAGCAGAAGCATACATGCTCAAGAGGGATCACCCGAAATTCAAAGGCAACTGAATTTCGGCAACCGGGGCATCGAAGTCGGAATGCCGCGAAACTCACCGAGTCAAAGCGTTTCGCTGTTTGCGGAAGGAAGTTTGATGTAGAACAAGTAGCAGAAGCATACATGCTCAAGAGGGATCACCCGAAATTCAAAGGCAACTGAATTTCGGCAACCGGGGCATCGAAGTCGGAATGCCGCGAAACTCACCGAGTCAAAGCGTTTCGCTGTTTGCGGAAGGAAGTTTGATGTAGAACAAGTAGCAGAAGCATACATGCTCAAGAGGGATCACCCGAAATTCAAAGGCAACTGAATTTCGGCAACCGGGGCATCGAAGTCGGAATGCCGCGAAACTCACCGAGTCAAAGCGTTTCGCTGTTTGCGGAAGGAAGTTTGATGTAGAACAAGTAGCAGAAGCATACATGCTCAAGAGGGATCACCCGAAATTCAAAGGCAACTGAATTTCGGCAACCGGGGCATCGAAGTCGGAATGCCGCGAAACTCACCGAGTCAAAGCGTTTCGCTGTTTGCGGAAGGAAGTTTGATGTAGAACAAGTAGCAGAAGCATACATGCTCAAGAGGGATCACCCGAAATTCAAAGGCAACTGAATTTCGGCAACCGGGGCATCGAAGTCGGAATGCCGCGAAACTCACCGAGTCAAAGCGTTTCGCTGTTTAAGGAAGGAAGTTGATGTAGAACAAGTAGCAGAAGCATACATGCTCAAGAGGGATCACCCGAAATTCAAAGGCAACTGAATTTCGGCAACCGGGGCATCGAAGTCGGAATGCCGCGAAACTCACCGAGTCAAAGCGTTTCGCTGTTTGCGGAAGGAAGTTTGATGTAGAACAAGTAGCAGAAGCATACATGCTCAAGAGGGATCACCCGAAATTCAAAGGCAACTGAATTTCGGCAACCGGGGCATCGAAGTCGGAATGCCGCGAAACTCACCGAGTCAAAGCGTTTCGCTGTTTGCGGAAGGAAGTTTGATGTAGAACAAGTAGCAGAAGCATACATGCTCAAGAGGGATCACCCGAAATTCAAAGGCAACTGAATTTCGGCAACCGGGGCATCGAAGTCGGAATGCCGCGAAACTCACCGAGTCAAAGCGTTTCGCTGTTTAAGGAAGGAAGTTTGATGTAGAACAAGTAGCAGAAGCATACATGCTCAAGAGGGATCACCCGAAATTCAAAGGCAACTGAATTTCGGCAACCGGGGCATCGAAGTCGGAATGCCGCGAAACTCACCGAGTCAAAGCGTTTCGCTGTTTGCGGAAGGAAGTTTGATGTAGAACAAGTAGCAGAAGCATACATGCTCAAGAGGGATCACCCGAAATTCAAAGGCAACTGAATTTCGGCAACCGGGGCATCGAAGTCGGAATGCCGCGAAACTCACCGAGTCAAAGCGTTTCGCTGTTTGCGGAAGGAAGTTGATGTAGAACAAGTAGCAGAAGCATACATGCTCAAGAGGGATCACCCGAAATTCAAAGGCAACTGAATTTCGGCAACCGGGGCATCGAAGTCGGAATGCCGCGAAACTCACCGAGTCAAAGCGTTTCGCTGTTTAAGGAAGGAAGTTTGATGTAGAACAAGTAGCAGAAGCATACATGCTCAAGAGGGATCACCCGAAATTCAAAGGCAACTGAATTTCGGCAACCGGGGCATCGAAGTCGGAATGCCGCGAAACTCACCGAGTCAAAGCGTTTCGCTGTTTGCGGAAGGAAGTGTGATGTAGAACAAGTAGCAGAAGCATACATGCTCAAGAGGGATCACCCGAAATTCAAAGGCAACTGAATTTCGGCAACCGGGGCATCGAAGTCGGAATGCCGCGAAACTCACCGAGTCAAAGCGTTTCGCTGTTTGCGGAAGGAAGTTTGATGTAGAACAAGTAGCAGAAGCATACATGCTCAAGAGGGATCACCCGAAATTCAAAGGCAACTGAATTTCGGCAACCGGGGCATCGAAGTCGGAATGCCGCGAAACTCACCGAGTCAAAGCGTTTCGCTGTTTAAGGAAGGAAGTTTGATGTAGAACAAGTAGCAGAAGCATACATGCTCAAGAGGGATCACCCGAAATTCAAAGGCAACTGAATTTCGGCAACCGGGGCATCGAAGTCGGAATGCCGCGAAACTCACCGAGTCAAAGCGTTTCGCTGTTTAAGGAAGGAAGTGTGATGTAGAACAAGTAGCAGAAGCATACATGCTCAAGAGGGATCACCCGAAATTCAAAGGCAACTGAATTTCGGCAACCGGGGCATCGAAGTCGGAATGCCGCGAAACTCACCGAGTCAAAGCGTTTCGCTGTTTAAGGAAGGAAGTTTGATGTAGAACAAGTAGCAGAAGCATACATGCTCAAGAGGGATCACCCGAAATTAAAAGGCAACTTAATTTCGGCAAACGGGGCATCGAAGTCGGAATGCCGCGAAACTCACCGAGTCAAAGCGTTTGGCTGTTTGCGGAAGGAAGTTTGATGTAGACCAAGTAGCAGAAGCATACATGCTCAAGAGGGATCACCCGAAATTCAAAGGCAACCTAATTTCGGCAACCGGGGCATCGAAGTCGGAATGCCGCGAAACTCACCGAGTCAAAGCGTTTCGCTGTTGGCGGAAGAGAACGTGATGTAGAACAAGTAGCAGAAGCGTACATGCTCAAGAGGGATCACCCGAAATTCAAAGGCAACTGAATTTCGGCAACCGGGGCATCGAAGTCGGAATGCCGCGAAACTCACCGAGTCAAAGCGTTTTGCTGTTTAAGGAAGGAAGTTTGATGTAGAACAAGTAGCAGAAGCATACATGCTCAAGAGGGATCACCCGAAATTCAAAGGCAACTGAATTTCGGCAACCGGGGCATCGAAGTCGGAATGCCGCGAAACTCACCGAGTCAAAGCGTTTCGCTGTTTAAGGAAGGAAGTTTGATGTAGAACAAGTAGCAGAAGCATACATGCTCAAGAGGGATCACCCGAAATTCAAAGGCAACTGAATTTCGGCAACCGGGGCATCGAAGTCGGAATGCCGCGAAACTCACCGAGTCAAAGCGTTTCGCTGTTTAAGGAAGGAAGTTTGATGTAGAACAAGTAGCAGAAGCATACATGCTCAAGAGGGATCACCCGAAATTCAAAGGCAACTGAATTTCGGCAACCGGGGCATCGAAGTCGGAATGCCGCGAAACTCACCGAGTCAAAGCGTTTCGCTGTTTAAGGAAGGAAGTGTGATGTAGAACAAGTAGCAGAAGCATACATGCTCAAGAGGGATCACCCGAAATTCAAAGGCAACTGAATTTCGGCAACCGGGGCATCGAAGTCGGAATGCCGCGAAACTCACCGAGTCAAAGCGTTTCGCTGTTTAAGGAAGGAAGTTTGATGTAGAACAAGTAGCAGAAGCATACATGCTCAAGAGGGATCACCCGAAATTCAAAGGCAACTGAATTTCGGCAACCGGGGCATCGAAGTCGGAATGCCGCGAAACTCACCGAGTCAAAGCGTTTCGCTGTTTAAGGAAGGAAGTTTGATGTAGAACAAGTAGCAGAAGCATACATGCTCAAGAGGGATCACCCGAAATTCAAAGGCAACTGAATTTCGGCAACCGGGGCATCGAAGTCGGAATGCCGCGAAACTCACCGAGTCAAAGCGTTTCGCTGTTTAAGGAAGGAAGTTTGATGTAGAACAAGTAGCAGAAGCATACATGCTCAAGAGGGATCACCCGAAATTCAAAGGCAACTGAATTTCGGCAACCGGGGCATCGAAGTCGGAATGCCGCGAAACTCACCGAGTCAAAGCGTTTCGCTGTTTAAGGAAGGAAGTTTGATGTAGAACAAGTAGCAGAAGCATACATGCTCAAGAGGGATCACCCGAAATTCAAAGGCAACTGAATTTCGGCAACCGGGGCATCGAAGTCGGAATGCCGCGAAACTCACCGAGTCAAAGCGTTTCGCTGTTTAAGGAAGGAAGTTTGATGTAGAACAAGTAGCAGAAGCATACATGCTCAAGAGGGATCACCCGAAATTCAAAGGCAACTGAATTTCGGCAACCGGGGCATCGAAGTCGGAATGCCGCGAAACTCACCGAGTCAAAGCGTTTCGCTGTTTAAGGAAGGAAGTTTGATGTAGAACAAGTAGCAGAAGCATACATGCTCAAGAGGGATCACCCGAAATTCAAAGGCAACTTAATTTCGGCAACCGGGGCATCGAAGTCGGAATGCCGCGAAACTCACCGAGTCAAAGCGTTTCGCTGTTTAAGGAAGGAAGTTTGATGTAGAACAAGTAGCAGAAGCATACATGCTCAAGAGGGATCACCCGAAATTCAAAGGCAACTGAATTTCGGCAACCGGGGCATCGAAGTCGGAATGCCGCGAAACTCACCGAGTCAAAGCGTTTCGCTGTTTAAGGAAGGAAGTGTGATGTAGAACAAGTAGCAGAAGCATACATGCTCAAGAGGGATCACCCGAAATTCAAAGGCAACTGAATTTCGGCAACCGGGGCATCGAAGTCGGAATGCCGCGAAACTCACCGAGTCAAAGCGTTTCGCTGTTTAAGGAAGGAAGTTTGATGTAGAACAAGTAGCAGAAGCATACATGCTCAAGAGGGATCACCCGAAATTCAAAGGCAACTGAATTTCGGCAACCGGGGCATCGAAGTCGGAATGCCGCGAAACTCACCGAGTCAAAGCGTTTCGCTGTTTAAGGAAGGAAGTTTGATGTAGAACAAGTAGCAGAAGCATACATGCTCAAGAGGGATCACCCGAAATTCAAAGGCAACTGAATTTCGGCAACCGGGGCATCGAAGTCGGAATGCCGCGAAACTCACCGAGTCAAAGCGTTTCGCTGTTTAAGGAAGGAAGTTTGATGTAGAACAAGTAGCAGAAGCATACATGCTCAAGAGGGATCACCCGAAATTCAAAGGCAACTGAATTTCGGCAACCGGGGCATCGAAGTCGGAATGCCGCGAAACTCACCGAGTCAAAGCGTTTCGCTGTTTAAGGAAGGAAGTTTGATGTAGAACAAGTAGCAGAAGCATACATGCTCAAGAGGGATCACCCGAAATTCAAAGGCAACTGAATTTCGGCAACCGGGGCATCGAAGTCGGAATGCCGCGAAACTCACCGAGTCAAAGCGTTTCGCTGTTTAAGGAAGGAAGTTTGATGTAGAACAAGTAGCAGAAGCATACATGCTCAAGAGGGATCACCCGAAATTCAAAGGCAACTGAATTTCGGCAACCGGGGCATCGAAGTCGGAATGCCGCGAAACTCACCGAGTCAAAGCGTTTCGCTGTTTAAGGAAGGAAGTTTGATGTAGAACAAGTAGCAGAAGCATACATGCTCAAGAGGGATCACCCGAAATTCAAAGGCAACTGAATTTCGGCAACCGGGGCATCGAAGTCGGAATGCCGCGAAACTCACCGAGTCAAAGCGTTTCGCTGTTTAAGGAAGGAAGTGTGATGTAGAACAAGTAGCAGAAGCATACATGCTCAAGAGGGATCACCCGAAATTCAAAGGCAACTTAATTTCGGCAACCGGGGCATCGAAGTCGGAATGCCGCGAAACTCACCGAGTCAAAGCGTTTCGCTGTTTAAGGAAGGAAGTTTGATGTAGAACAAGTAGCAGAAGCATACATGCTCAAGAGGGATCACCCGAAATTCAAAGGCAACTGAATTTCGGCAACCGGGGCATCGAAGTCGGAATGCCGCGAAACTCACCGAGTCAAAGCGTTTCGCTGTTTAAGGAAGGAAGTTTGATGTAGAACAAGTAGCAGAAGCATACATGCTCAAGAGGGATCACCCGAAATTCAAAGGCAACTGAATTTCGGCAACCGGGGCATCGAAGTCGGAATGCCGCGAAACTCACCGAGTCAAAGCGTTTCGCTGTTTAAGGAAGGAAGTTTGATGTAGAACAAGTAGCAGAAGCATACATGCTCAAGAGGGATCACCCGAAATTCAAAGGCAACTGAATTTCGGCAACCGGGGCATCGAAGTCGGAATGCCGCGAAACTCACCGAGTCAAAGCGTTTCGCTGTTTAAGGAAGGAAGTTTGATGTAGAACAAGTAGCAGAAGCATACATGCTCAAGAGGGATCACCCGAAATTCAAAGGCAACTGAATTTCGGCAACCGGGGCATCGAAGTCGGAATGCCGCGAAACTCACCGAGTCAAAGCGTTTCGCTGTTTAAGGAAGGAAGTTTGATGTAGAACAAGTAGCAGAAGCATACATGCTCAAGAGGGATCACCCGAAATTCAAAGGCAACTGAATTTCGGCAACCGGGGCATCGAAGTCGGAATGCCGCGAAACTCACCGAGTCAAAGCGTTTCGCTGTTTAAGGAAGGAAGTTTGATGTAGAACAAGTAGCAGAAGCATACATGCTCAAGAGGGATCACCCGAAATTCAAAGGCAACTTAATTTCGGCAACCGGGGCATCGAAGTCGGAATGCCGCGAAACTCACCGAGTCAAAGCGTTTCGCTGTTTAAGGAAGGAAGTTGATGTAGAACAAGTAGCAGAAGCATACATGCTCAAGAGGGATCACCCGAAATTCAAAGGCAACTTAATTTCGGCAACCGGGGCATCGAAGTCGGAATGCCGCGAAACTCACCGAGTCAAAGCGTTTCGCTGTTTAAGGAAGGAAGTTTGATGTAGAACAAGTAGCAGAAGCATACATGCTCAAGAGGGATCACCCGAAATTCAAAGGCAACTGAATTTCGGCAACCGGGGCATCGAAGTCGGAATGCCGCGAAACTCACCGAGTCAAAGCGTTTCGCTGTTTAAGGAAGGAAGTTTGATGTAGAACAAGTAGCAGAAGCATACATGCTCAAGAGGGATCACCCGAAATTCAAAGGCAACTTAATTTCGGCAACCGGGGCATCGAAGTCGGAATGCCGCGAAACTCACCGAGTCAAAGCGTTTCGCTGTTTAAGGAAGGAAGTTTGATGTAGAACAAGTAGCAGAAGCATACATGCTCAAGAGGGATCACCCGAAATTCAAAGGCAACTTAATTTCGGCAACCGGGGCATCGAAGTCGGAATGCCGCGAAACTCACCGAGTCAAAGCGTTTCGCTGTTTAAGGAAGGAAGTTTGATGTAGAACAAGTAGCAGAAGCATACATGCTCAAGAGGGATCACCCGAAATTCAAAGGCAACTGAATTTCGGCAACCGGGGCATCGAAGTCGGAATGCCGCGAAACTCACCGAGTCAAAGCGTTTCGCTGTTTAAGGAAGGAAGTGTGATGTAGAACAAGTAGCAGAAGCATACATGCTCAAGAGGGATCACCCGAAATTCAAAGGCAACTTAATTTCGGCAACCGGGGCATCGAAGTCGGAATGCCGCGAAACTCACCGAGTCAAAGCGTTTCGCTGTTTAAGGAAGGAAGTTTGATGTAGAACAAGTAGCAGAAGCATACATGCTCAAGAGGGATCACCCGAAATTCAAAGGCAACTTAATTTCGGCAACCGGGGCATCGAAGTCGGAATGCCGCGAAACTCACCGAGTCAAAGCGTTTCGCTGTTTAAGGAAGGAAGTTTGATGTAGAACAAGTAGCAGAAGCATACATGCTCAAGAGGGATCACCCGAAATTCAAAGGCAACTTAATTTCGGCAACCGGGGCATCGAAGTCGGAATGCCGCGAAACTCACCGAGTCAAAGCGTTTCGCTGTTTAAGGAAGGAAGTGTGATGTAGAACAAGTAGCAGAAGCATACATGCTCAAGAGGGATCACCCGAAATTCAAAGGCAACTTAATTTCGGCAACCGGGGCATCGAAGTCGGAATGCCGCGAAACTCACCGAGTCAAAGCGTTTCGCTGTTTAAGGAAGGAAGTTTGATGTAGAACAAGTAGCAGAAGCATACATGCTCAAGAGGGATCACCCGAAATTCAAAGGCAACTTAATTTCGGCAACCGGGGCATCGAAGTCGGAATGCCGCGAAACTCACCGAGTCAAAGCGTTTCGCTGTTTAAGGAAGGAAGTTTGATGTAGAACAAGTAGCAGAAGCATACATGCTCAAGAGGGATCACCCGAAATTCAAAGGCAACTTAATTTCGGCAACCGGGGCATCGAAGTCGGAATGCCGCGAAACTCACCGAGTCAAAGCGTTTCGCTGTTTAAGGAAGGAAGTTTGATGTAGAACAAGTAGCAGAAGCATACATGCTCAAGAGGGATCACCCGAAATTCAAAGGCAACTTAATTTCGGCAACCGGGGCATCGAAGTCGGAATGCCGCGAAACTCACCGAGTCAAAGCGTTTCGCTGTTTAAGGAAGGAAGTTTGATGTAGAACAAGTAGCAGAAGCATACATGCTCAAGAGGGATCACCCGAAATTCAAAGGCAACTTAATTTCGGCAACCGGGGCATCGAAGTCGGAATGCCGCGAAACTCACCGAGTCAAAGCGTTTCGCTGTTTAAGGAAGGAAGTTTGATGTAGAACAAGTAGCAGAAGCATACATGCTCAAGAGGGATCACCCGAAATTCAAAGGCAACTTAATTTCGGCAACCGGGGCATCGAAGTCGGAATGCCGCGAAACTCACCGAGTCAAAGCGTTTCGCTGTTTAAGGAAGGAAGTTTGATGTAGAACAAGTAGCAGAAGCATACATGCTCAAGAGGGATCACCCGAAATTCAAAGGCAACTTAATTTCGGCAACCGGGGCATCGAAGTCGGAATGCCGCGAAACTCACCGAGTCAAAGCGTTTCGCTGTTTAAGGAAGGAAGTTTGATGTAGAACAAGTAGCAGAAGCATACATGCTCAAGAGGGATCACCCGAAATTCAAAGGCAACTTAATTTCGGCAACCGGGGCATCGAAGTCGGAATGCCGCGAAACTCACCGAGTCAAAGCGTTTCGCTGTTTAAGGAAGGAAGTTTGATGTAGAACAAGTAGCAGAAGCATACATGCTCAAGAGGGATCACCCGAAATTCAAAGGCAACTTAATTTCGGCAACCGGGGCATCGAAGTCGGAATGCCGCGAAACTCACCGAGTCAAAGCGTTTCGCTGTTTAAGGAAGGAAGTGTGATGTAGAACAAGTAGCAGAAGCATACATGCTCAAGAGGGATCACCCGAAATTCAAAGGCAACTTAATTTCGGCAACCGGGGCATCGAAGTCGGAATGCCGCGAAACTCACCGAGTCAAAGCGTTTCGCTGTTTAAGGAAGGAAGTTTGATGTAGAACAAGTAGCAGAAGCATACATGCTCAAGAGGGATCACCCGAAATTCAAAGGCAACTTAATTTCGGCAACCGGGGCATCGAAGTCGGAATGCCGCGAAACTCACCGAGTCAAAGCGTTTCGCTGTTTAAGGAAGGAAGTTTGATGTAGAACAAGTAGCAGAAGCATACATGCTCAAGAGGGATCACCCGAAATTCAAAGGCAACTTAATTTCGGCAACCGGGGCATCGAAGTCGGAATGCCGCGAAACTCACCGAGTCAAAGCGTTTCGCTGTTTAAGGAAGGAAGTTTGATGTAGAACAAGTAGCAGAAGCATACATGCTCAAGAGGGATCACCCGAAATTCAAAGGCAACTTAATTTCGGCAACCGGGGCATCGAAGTCGGAATGCCGCGAAACTCACCGAGTCAAAGCGTTTCGCTGTTTAAGGAAGGAAGTTTGATGTAGAACAAGTAGCAGAAGCATACATGCTCAAGAGGGATCACCCGAAATTCAAAGGCAACTTAATTTCGGCAACCGGGGCATCGAAGTCGGAATGCCGCGAAACTCACCGAGTCAAAGCGTTTCGCTGTTTAAGGAAGGAAGTTTGATGTAGAACAAGTAGCAGAAGCATACATGCTCAAGAGGGATCACCCGAAATTCAAAGGCAACTTAATTTCGGCAACCGGGGCATCGAAGTCGGAATGCCGCGAAACTCACCGAGTCAAAGCGTTTCGCTGTTTAAGGAAGGAAGTTTGATGTAGAACAAGTAGCAGAAGCATACATGCTCAAGAGGGATCACCCGAAATTCAAAGGCAACTTAATTTCGGCAACCGGGGCATCGAAGTCGGAATGCCGCGAAACTCACCGAGTCAAAGCGTTTCGCTGTTTAAGGAAGGAAGTTTGATGTAGAACAAGTAGCAGAAGCATACATGCTCAAGAGGGATCACCCGAAATTCAAAGGCAACTTAATTTCGGCAACCGGGGCATCGAAGTCGGAATGCCGCGAAACTCACCGAGTCAAAGCGTTTCGCTGTTTAAGGAAGGAAGTTTGATGTAGAACAAGTAGCAGAAGCATACATGCTCAAGAGGGATCACCCGAAATTCAAAGGCAACTTAATTTCGGCAACCGGGGCATCGAAGTCGGAATGCCGCGAAACTCACCGAGTCAAAGCGTTTCGCTGTTTAAGGAAGGAAGTTTGATGTAGAACAAGTAGCAGAAGCATACATGCTCAAGAGGGATCACCCGAAATTCAAAGGCAACTTAATTTCGGCAACCGGGGCATCGAAGTCGGAATGCCGCGAAACTCACCGAGTCAAAGCGTTTCGCTGTTTAAGGAAGGAAGTTGATGTAGAACAAGTAGCAGAAGCATACATGCTCAAGAGGGATCACCCGAAATTCAAAGGCAACTTAATTTCGGCAACCGGGGCATCGAAGTCGGAATGCCGCGAAACTCACCGAGTCAAAGCGTTTCGCTGTTTAAGGAAGGAAGTTTGATGTAGAACAAGTAGCAGAAGCATACATGCTCAAGAGGGATCACCCGAAATTCAAAGGCAACTTAATTTCGGCAACCGGGGCATCGAAGTCGGAATGCCGCGAAACTCACCGAGTCAAAGCGTTTCGCTGTTTAAGGAAGGAAGTTTGATGTAGAACAAGTAGCAGAAGCATACATGCTCAAGAGGGATCACCCGAAATTCAAAGGCAACTTAATTTCGGCAACCGGGGCATCGAAGTCGGAATGCCGCGAAACTCACCGAGTCAAAGCGTTTCGCTGTTTAAGGAAGGAAGTTTGATGTAGAACAAGTAGCAGAAGCATACATGCTCAAGAGGGATCACCCGAAATTCAAAGGCAACTTAATTTCGGCAACCGGGGCATCGAAGTCGGAATGCCGCGAAACTCACCGAGTCAAAGCGTTTCGCTGTTTAAGGAAGGAAGTTTGATGTAGAACAAGTAGCAGAAGCATACATGCTCAAGAGGGATCACCCGAAATTCAAAGGCAACTTAATTTCGGCAACCGGGGCATCGAAGTCGGAATGCCGCGAAACTCACCGAGTCAAAGCGTTTCGCTGTTTAAGGAAGGAAGTTTGATGTAGAACAAGTAGCAGAAGCATACATGCTCAAGAGGGATCACCCGAAATTCAAAGGCAACTTAATTTCGGCAACCGGGGCATCGAAGTCGGAATGCCGCGAAACTCACCGAGTCAAAGCGTTTCGCTGTTTAAGGAAGGAAGTTTGATGTAGAACAAGTAGCAGAAGCATACATGCTCAAGAGGGATCACCCGAAATTCAAAGGCAACTTAATTTCGGCAACCGGGGCATCGAAGTCGGAATGCCGCGAAACTCACCGAGTCAAAGCGTTTCGCTGTTTAAGGAAGGAAGTTTGATGTAGAACAAGTAGCAGAAGCATACATGCTCAAGAGGGATCACCCGAAATTCAAAGGCAACTTAATTTCGGCAACCGGGGCATCGAAGTCGGAATGCCGCGAAACTCACCGAGTCAAAGCGTTTCGCTGTTTAAGGAAGGAAGTGTGATGTAGAACAAGTAGCAGAAGCATACATGCTCAAGAGGGATCACCCGAAATTCAAAGGCAACTTAATTTCGGCAACCGGGGCATCGAAGTCGGAATGCCGCGAAACTCACCGAGTCAAAGCGTTTCGCTGTTTAAGGAAGGAAGTTTGATGTAGAACAAGTAGCAGAAGCATACATGCTCAAGAGGGATCACCCGAAATTCAAAGGCAACTTAATTTCGGCAACCGGGGCATCGAAGTCGGAATGCCGCGAAACTCACCGAGTCAAAGCGTTTCGCTGTTTAAGGAAGGAAGTTTGATGTAGAACAAGTAGCAGAAGCATACATGCTCAAGAGGGATCACCCGAAATTCAAAGGCAACTTAATTTCGGCAACCGGGGCATCGAAGTCGGAATGCCGCGAAACTCACCGAGTCAAAGCGTTTCGCTGTTTAAGGA
Source organism: Populus alba x Populus x berolinensis (assembly GCA_029228515.1). Taxonomy (NCBI): domain Eukaryota; kingdom Viridiplantae; phylum Streptophyta; class Magnoliopsida; order Malpighiales; family Salicaceae; genus Populus; species Populus alba x Populus x berolinensis. The sequence goes on from CM055348.1 coordinate 1,763,084, forward strand.
AGGAAGTTTGATGTAGAACAAGTAGCAGAAGCATACATGCTCAAGAGGGATCACCCGAAATTCAAAGGCAACTTAATTTCGGCAACCGGGGCATCGAAGTCGGAATGCCGCGAAACTCACCGAGTCAAAGCGTTTCGCTGTTTAAGGAAGGAAGTTTGATGTAGAACAAGTAGCAGAAGCATACATGCTCAAGAGGGATCACCCGAAATTCAAAGGCAACTTAATTTCGGCAACCGGGGCATCGAAGTCGGAATGCCGCGAAACTCACCGAGTCAAAGCGTTTCGCTGTTTAAGGAAGGAAGTTTGATGTAGAACAAGTAGCAGAAGCATACATGCTCAAGAGGGATCACCCGAAATTCAAAGGCAACTTAATTTCGGCAACCGGGGCATCGAAGTCGGAATGCCGCGAAACTCACCGAGTCAAAGCGTTTCGCTGTTTAAGGAAGGAAGTGTGATGTAGAACAAGTAGCAGAAGCATACATGCTCAAGAGGGATCACCCGAAATTCAAAGGCAACTTAATTTCGGCAACCGGGGCATCGAAGTCGGAATGCCGCGAAACTCACCGAGTCAAAGCGTTTCGCTGTTTAAGGAAGGAAGTTGATGTAGAACAAGTAGCAGAAGCATACATGCTCAAGAGGGATCACCCGAAATTCAAAGGCAACTTAATTTCGGCAACCGGGGCATCGAAGTCGGAATGCCGCGAAACTCACCGAGTCAAAGCGTTTCGCTGTTTAAGGAAGGAAGTTTGATGTAGAACAAGTAGCAGAAGCATACATGCTCAAGAGGGATCACCCGAAATTCAAAGGCAACTTAATTTCGGCAACCGGGGCATCGAAGTCGGAATGCCGCGAAACTCACCGAGTCAAAGCGTTTCGCTGTTTAAGGAAGGAAGTTTGATGTAGAACAAGTAGCAGAAGCATACATGCTCAAGAGGGATCACCCGAAATTCAAAGGCAACTTAATTTCGGCAACGGGGCATCGAAGTCGGAATGCCGCGAAACTCACCGAGTCAAAGCGTTTCGCTGTTTAAGGAAGGAAGTTTGATGTAGAACAAGTAGCAGAAGCATACATGCTCAAGAGGGATCACCCGAAATTCAAAGGCAACTTAATTTCGGCAACCGGGGCATCGAAGTCGGAATGCCGCGAAACTCACCGAGTCAAAGCGTTTCGCTGTTTAAGGAAGGAAGTTTGATGTAGAACAAGTAGCAGAAGCATACATGCTCAAGAGGGATCACCCGAAATTCAAAGGCAACTTAATTTCGGCAACCGGGGCATCGAAGTCGGAATGCCGCGAAACTCACCGAGTCAAAGCGTTTCGCTGTTTAAGGAAGGAAGTTTGATGTAGAACAAGTAGCAGAAGCATACATGCTCAAGAGGGATCACCCGAAATTCAAAGGCAACTTAATTTCGGCAACCGGGGCATCGAAGTCGGAATGCCGCGAAACTCACCGAGTCAAAGCGTTTCGCTGTTTAAGGAAGGAAGTTTGATGTAGAACAAGTAGCAGAAGCATACATGCTCAAGAGGGATCACCCGAAATTCAAAGGCAACTTAATTTCGGCAACCGGGGCATCGAAGTCGGAATGCCGCGAAACTCACCGAGTCAAAGCGTTTCGCTGTTTAAGGAAGGAAGTTGATGTAGAACAAGTAGCAGAAGCATACATGCTCAAGAGGGATCACCCGAAATTCAAAGGCAACTTAATTTCGGCAACCGGGGCATCGAAGTCGGAATGCCGCGAAACTCACCGAGTCAAAGCGTTTCGCTGTTTAAGGAAGGAAGTTTGATGTAGAACAAGTAGCAGAAGCATACATGCTCAAGAGGGATCACCCGAAATTCAAAGGCAACTTAATTTCGGCAACGAGGGCATCGAAGTCGGAATGCCGCGAAACTCACCGAGTCAAAGCGTTTCGCTGTTTAAGGAAGGAAGTTTGATGTAGAACAAGTAGCAGAAGCATACATGCTCAAGAGGGATCACCCGAAATTCAAAGGCAACTTAATTTCGGCAACCGGGGCATCGAAGTCGGAATGCCGCGAAACTCACCGAGTCAAAGCGTTTCGCTGTTTAAGGAAGGAAGTTTGATGTAGAACAAGTAGCAGAAGCATACATGCTCAAGAGGGATCACCCGAAATTCAAAGGCAACTTAATTTCGGCAACCGGGGCATCGAAGTCGGAATGCCGCGAAACTCACCGAGTCAAAGCGTTTCGCTGTTTAAGGAAGGAAGTTTGATGTAGAACAAGTAGCAGAAGCATACATGCTCAAGAGGGATCACCCGAAATTCAAAGGCAACTTAATTTCGGCAACCGGGGCATCGAAGTCGGAATGCCGCGAAACTCACCGAGTCAAAGCGTTTCGCTGTTTAAGGAAGGAAGTTTGATGTAGAACAAGTAGCAGAAGCATACATGCTCAAGAGGGATCACCCGAAATTCAAAGGCAACTTAATTTCGGCAACCGGGGCATCGAAGTCGGAATGCCGCGAAACTCACCGAGTCAAAGCGTTTCGCTGTTTAAGGAAGGAAGTTTGATGTAGAACAAGTAGCAGAAGCATACATGCTCAAGAGGGATCACCCGAAATTCAAAGGCAACTTAATTTCGGCAACCGGGGCATCGAAGTCGGAATGCCGCGAAACTCACCGAGTCAAAGCGTTTCGCTGTTTAAGGAAGGAAGTTGATGTAGAACAAGTAGCAGAAGCATACATGCTCAAGAGGGATCACCCGAAATTCAAAGGCAACTTAATTTCGGCAACCGGGGCATCGAAGTCGGAATGCCGCGAAACTCACCGAGTCAAAGCGTTTCGCTGTTTAAGGAAGGAAGTGTGATGTAGAACAAGTAGCAGAAGCATACATGCTCAAGAGGGATCACCCGAAATTCAAAGGCAACTTAATTTCGGCAACCGGGGCATCGAAGTCGGAATGCCGCGAAACTCACCGAGTCAAAGCGTTTCGCTGTTTAAGGAAGGAAGTTTGATGTAGAACAAGTAGCAGAAGCATACATGCTCAAGAGGGATCACCCGAAATTCAAAGGCAACTTAATTTCGGCAACCGGGGCATCGAAGTCGGAATGCCGCGAAACTCACCGAGTCAAAGCGTTTCGCTGTTTAAGGAAGGAAGTTTGATGTAGAACAAGTAGCAGAAGCATACATGCTCAAGAGGGATCACCCGAAATTCAAAGGCAACTTAATTTCGGCAACCGGGGCATCGAAGTCGGAATGCCGCGAAACTCACCGAGTCAAAGCGTTTCGCTGTTTAAGGAAGGAAGTTTGATGTAGAACAAGTAGCAGAAGCATACATGCTCAAGAGGGATCATCCGAAATTCAAAGGCAACTTAATTTCGGCAATCGGGGCATCGAAGTCGGAATGCCGCGAAACTCACCGAGTCAAAGCGTTTCGCTGTTTAAGGAAGGAAGTTTGATGTAGAACAAGTAGCAGAAGCATACATGCTCAAGAGGGATCACCCGAAATTCAAAGGCAACTTAATTTCGGCAACCGGGGCATCGAAGTCGGAATGCCGCGAAACTCACCGAGTCAAAGCGTTTCGCTGTTTAAGGAAGGAAGTGTGATGTAGAACAAGTAGCAGAAGCATACATGCTCAAGAGGGATCACCCGAAATTCAAAGGCAACTTAATTTCGGCAACCGGGGCATCGAAGTCGGAATGCCGCGAAACTCACCGAGTCAAAGCATTTCGCTGTTTAAGGAAGGAAGTTTGATGTAGAACAAGTAGCAGAAGCATACATGCTCAAGAGGGATCACCCGAAATTCAAAGGCAACTTAATTTTCGGCAACCGGGGCAATCGAAGTCGGAGATGCCGCGAAATCTCACCGAGTCAAAAGCGTTTCGCTTGTTTAAGGAAGGAAGTTTGATGTAGAACAAGTAAGCAGAAGCATAACATGCTCAAGAGGGATCACCCGAAATTCAAAGGCAACTTAATGTCGGCAACCGGGGCAATTTAAGTCGGAATGCCGCGAAAACTCACAGGAGTCAAAGCGTTCGCTGTTTAAGGAAGGAAGTTTTTATGTTAGAATAAGTTAGCAGAAGCATACATGCTCAAGAGGGATCACCCGAAATTCAAAGGCAAAGCTTAATGTCGGCAACTCGGCAGGCATCGAAGTCGGAATGCCGCGAAACTGAATCTAAGAGAAAGAGTAAACACCGAGTCAAAGCGTTTCGCTGTTTCAGGAAGGAAGTGTGATGTAAGAACAAGTAGCAGAAGGCATAACATGGCTCAAGAGGGATCACCCTGAAATTCAAAGGCAACTTAATTTCGGCAACCGGTGGCATCGAAGTCGGAATGCCGCGAAACTCACCGAGTCAAAAGCGTTTCGCCATTATAAGGAAGGAAGTTTGATGTAGAACAAGTAGCAGAAGCATACTTGCTCAAGAGGGATCAACTGAAATTCAAAGGCAACTTAATTTCGGCAACCGGGCATCGAAGTCGGAATGCCGCGAAACACACGGAGTCAAAGCGTTTCGCTGTTTAAGGAAGGAAGTTTGATGTAGAACAAGTAGCAGAAGCATACATGCTCAAGAGGGATCACCCGAAATTCAAAGGCTACTTAATTTCGGCAACCGGGCATCGAAGTCGGAATGCCGCGAAACTCACCGAGTCAAAGCGTTTCGCTGTTTAAGGAAGGAAGTTTGATGTAGAACAAGTAGCAGAAGCATACATGCTCAAGAGGGATCACCCGAAATTCAAAGGCAACTGAATTTCGGCAACGAGGGCTTCGAAGTCGGAATGCCGTGAAACTCACTAAGTCAAAGCGTTTCGCTGTTTAAGGAAGGAAGTTTGATGTAGAACAAGTAGCAGAAGCATACATGCTCAAGAGGGATCACCCGAAATTCAAAGGCAACTTAATTTCGGCAACCGGGGCATCGAAGTCGGAATGGCGCGAAACTCACCGAGTCAAAGCGTTTCGCTGTTTAAGGAAGGAAGTGTGATGTAGAACAAGTAGCAGAAGCATACATGCTCAAGAGGGATCACCCGAAATTCAAAGGCAACTTAATTTCGGCAAACCGGGGCATCGAAGTCTGAATGCCGCGAAACTCACCGAGTCAAAGCGTTTCGCTGTTTAAAGGAAGGAAGTTTGATGTTAGAACAAGTAGCAGAAGCATACATGCTCAAGAGGGATCACCGAAATTCAAAGGCAACTTAATTTCGGCAACCGGGGCATCGAAGTCGGAATGCCGCGAAACTCACCGAGTCAAAGCGTTTCGCTGTTTAAGGAAGGAAGTGTGATGTAGAACAAGTAGGAGAAGCATACATGCTCAAGAGGGATCACCCGAAATTCAAAGGCAACTTAATTTCGGCAACCGGGGCATCGAAGTCGGAATGCCGCGAAACTCACCGAGTCAAAGCGTTTGGCTGTTTAAGGAAGGAAGTGTGATGTAGAACAAGTAGCAGAAGCATACATGCTCAAGAGGGATCACCCGAAATTCAAAGGCAACTTAATTTCGGCAACCGGGGCATCGAAGTCGGAATGCCGCGAAACTCACCGAGTCAAAGCGTTTCGCTGTTTAAGGAAGGAAGTGTGATGTAGAACAAGTAGCAGAAGCATACATGCTCAAGAGGGATCACCCGAAATTCAAAGGCAACTTAATTTCGGCAACCGGGGCATCGAAGTCGGAATGCCGCGAAACTCACCGAGTCAAAGCGTATCGCTGTTTAAGGAAGGAAGTTTGATGTAGAACAAGTAGCAGAAGCATACATGCTCAAGAGGGATCACCCGAAATTCAAAGGCAACTTAATTTCGGCAACCGGGGCATCGAAGTCGGAATGCCGCGAAACTCACCGAGTCAAAGCGTTTCGCTGTTTAAGGAAGGAAGTTTGATGTAGAACAAGTAGCAGAAGCATACATGCTCAAGAGGGATCACCCGAAATTCAAAGGCAACTTAATTTCGGCAACCGGGGCATCGAAGTCGGAATGCCGCGAAACTCACCGAGTCAAAGCGTTTCGCTGTTTAAGGAAGGAAGTTTGATGTAGAACAAGTAGCAGAAGCATACATGCTCAAGAGGGATCACCCGAAATTCAAAGGCAACTTAATTTCGGCAACCGGGGCATCGAAGTCGGAATGCCGCGAAACTCACCGAGTCAAAGCGTTTCGCTGTTTAAGGAAGGAAGTTTGATGTAGAACAAGTAGCAGAAGCATACATGCTCAAGAGGGATCACCCGAAATTCAAAGGCAACTTAATTTCGGCAACCGGGGCATCGAAGTCGGAATGCCGCGAAACTCACCGAGTCAAAGCGTTTCGCTGTTTAAGGAAGGAAGTTTGATGTAGAACAAGTAGCAGAAGCATACATGCTCAAGAGGGATCACCCGAAATTCAAAGGCAACTTAATTTCGGCAACCGGGGCATCGAAGTCGGAATGCCGCGAAACTCACCGAGTCAAAGCGTTTCGCTGTTTAAGGAAGGAAGTTTGATGTAGAACAAGTAGCAGAAGCATACATGCTCAAGAGGGATCACCCGAAATTCAAAGGCAACTTAATTTCGGCAACCGGGGCATCGAAGTCGGAATGCCGCGAAACTCACCGAGTCAAAGCGTTTCGGTGTTTAAGGAAGGAAGTTTGATGTAGAACAAGTAGCAGAAGCATACATGCTCAAGAGGGATCACCCGAAATTCAAAGGCAACTTAATTTCGGCAACCGGGGCATCGAAGTCGGAATGCCGCGAAACTCACCGAGTCAAAGCGTTTCGCTGTTTAAGGAAGGAAGTTTGATGTAGAACAAGTAGCAGAAGCATACATGCTCAAGAGGGATCACCCGAAATTCAAAGGCAACTTAATTTCGGCAACCGGGGCATCGAAGTCGGAATGCCGCGAAACTCACCGAGTCAAAGCGTTTCGCTGTTTAAGGAAGGAAGTTTGATGTAGAACAAGTAGCAGAAGCATACATGCTCAAGAGGGATCACCCGAAATTCAAAGGCAACTTAATTTCGCAACCGGGGCATCGAAGTCGGAATGCCGCGAAACTCACCGAGTCAAAGCGTTTCGCTGTTTAAGGAAGGAAGTTTGATGTAGAACAAGTAGCAGAAGCATACATGCTCAAGAGGGATCACCCGAAATTCAAAGGCAACTTAATTTCGGCAACCGGGGCATCGAAGTCGGAATGCGCGAAACTCACCGAGTCAAAGCGTTTCGCTGTTTAAGGAAGGAAGTTTGATGTAGAACAAGTAGCAGAAGCATACATGCTCAAGAGGGATCACCCGAAATTCAAAGGCAACTTAATTTCGGCAACCGGGGCATCTAAGTCGGAATGCCGCGAAACTCACCGAGTCAAAGCGTTTCGCTGTTTAAGGAAGGAAGTTTGATGTAGAACAAGTAGCAGAAGCATACATGCTCAAGAGGGATCACCCGAAATTCAAAGGCAACTTAATTTCGGCAACCGGGGCATCGAAGTCGGAATGCCGCGAAACTCACCGAGTCAAAGCGTTTCGCTGTTTAAGGAAGGAAGTTTGATGTAGAACAAGTAGCAGAAGCATACATGCTCAAGAGGGATCACCCGAAATTCAAAGGCAACTTAATTTCGGCAACCGGGGCATCGAAGTCGGAATGCCGCGAAACTCACCGAGTCAAAGCGTTTCGCTGTTTAAGGAAGGAAGTGTGATGTAGAACAAGTAGCAGAAGCATACATGCTCAAGAGGGATCACCCGAAATTCAAAGGCAACTTAATTTCGGCAACGGGGCATCGAAGTCGGAATGCCGCGAAACTCACCGAGTCAAAGCGTTTCGCTGTTTAAGGAAGGAAGTTTGATGTAGAACAAGTAGCAGAAGCATACATGCTCAAGAGGGATCACCCGAAATTCAAAGGCAACTTAATTTCGGCAACGGGGCATCGAAGTCGGAATGCCGCGAAACTCACCGAGTCAAAGCGTTTCGCTGTTTAAGGAAGGAAGTTTGATGTAGAACAAGTAGCAGAAGCATACATGCTCAAGAGGGATCACCCGAAATTCAAAGGCAACTTAATTTCGGCAACCGGGGCATCGAAGTCGGAATGCCGCGAAACTCACCGAGTCAAAGCGTTTCGCTGTTTAAGGAAGGAAGTTTGATGTAGAACAAGTAGCAGAAGCATACATGCTCAAGAGGGATCACCCGAAATTCAAAGGCAACTTAATTTCGGCAACCGGGGCATCGAAGTCGGAATGCCGCGAAACTCACCGAGTCAAAGCGTTTCGCTGTTTAAGGAAGGAAGTTTGATGTAGAACAAGTAGCAGAAGCATACATGCTCAAGAGGGATCACCCGAAATTCAAAGGCAACTTAATTTCGGCAACCGGGGCATCGAAGTCGGAATGCCGCGAAACTCACCGAGTCAAAGCGTTTCGCTGTTTAAGGAAGGAAGTGTGATGTAGAACAAGTAGCAGAAGCATACATGCTCAAGAGGGATCACCCGAAATTCAAAGGCAACTTAATTTCGGCAACCGGGGCATCGAAGTCGGAATGCCGCGAAACTCACCGAGTCAAAGCGTTTCGCTGTTTAAGGAAGGAAGTTTGATGTAGAACAAGTAGCAGAAGCATACATGCTCAAGAGGGATCACCCGAAATTCAAAGGCAACTTAATTTCGGCAACCGGGGCATCGAAGTCGGAATGCCGCGAAACTCACCGAGTCAAAGCGTTTCTCTGTTTAAGGAAGGAAGTTTGATGTAGAACAAGTAGCAGAAGCATACATGCTCAAGAGGGATCACCCGAAATTCAAAGGCAACTTAATTTCGGCAACCGGGGCATCGAAGTCGGAATGCCGCGAAACTCACCGAGTCAAAGCGTTTCGCTGTTTAAGGAAGGAAGTTTGATGTAGAACAAGTAGCAGAAGCATACATGCTCAAGAGGGATCACCCGAAATTCAAAGGCAACTTAATTTCGGCAACCGGGGCATCGAAGTCGGAATGCCGCGAAACTCACCGAGTCAAAGCGTTTCGCTGTTGAGGAAGGAAGTTTGATGTAGAACAAGTAGCAGAAGCATACATGCTCAAGAGGGATCACCCGAAATTCAAAGGCAACTTAATTTCGGCAACCGGGGCATCGAAGTCGGAATGCCGCGAAACTCACCGAGTCAAAGCGTTTCGCTGTTTAAGGAAGGAATTTGATGTAGAAACAAGTAGCAGAAGCATACATGCTCAAGAGGGATCACCGAAATTCAAAGGCAACTTAATTTCGGCAACCGGGGCATCGAAGTCGGAATGCCGCGAAACTCACCGAGTCAAAGCGTTTCGCTGTTTAAGGAAGGAAGTTTGATGTAGAACAAGTAGCAGAAGCATACATGCTCAAGAGGGATCACCCGAAATTCAAAGGCAACTTAATTTCGGCAACCGGGCATCGAAGTCGGAATGCGCGAAACTCACCGAGTCAAAGCGTTTCGTTGTTTAATGAAGGAAGTGTGATGTAGAACAAGTAGCAGAAGCATACATGCTCAAGAGGGATCATCCGAAATTCAAAGGCAAGTTAATTTGGTCAACCGGGGCATCGAAGTCGGAATGCCGCGAAACTCACCGAGTCAAAGCGTTTCGCTGTTGAAGGAAGGAAGTTTGATGTAGAACAAGTAGCAGAAGCATACATGCTCAAGAGGGATCACCCGAAATTCAAAGGCAACTTAATTTCGGCAACGGGGGCATCGAAGTCGGAATGCCGTGAAACTCACGGAGTCAAAGCGTTTCGCTTTTAAGGAAGAAGTTTGATGTAGAACAAGTAGAGAAGCATACATGCTCAAGAGGGATCACCCGAAATTCAAAGGCAACTTAATTTCGGCAACGGGGGCATCGAAGTCGGAATGCCGTGAAACTCACGGAGTCAAAGCGTTTCGCTGTTTAAGGAAGGAAGTGTGATGTAGAACAAGTAGCAGAAGCATACATGCTCTAGAGGGATCACCTGAAATTCAAAGAAAGCCTAATTTCGGCAACCGGGGCATCGAAGTCGGAATGCCGCGAAACTCACCGAGTCAAAGCGTTTCGCTGTTTAAGGAAGGAAGTGTGATCTAGAACAAGTAGCAGAAGCATACATGCTCAAGAGGGATCACCCGAAATTCAAACGCAACTTAATTTCGGCAACCGGGGCATCGAAGTCGGAATGCCGCGAAACTCACCGAGTCAAAGCGTTTCGCAGTTTAAGGAAGGAAGTTTGATGTAGAACAAGTAGCAGAAGCATACATGCTCAAGAGGGATCACCCGAAATTCAAAGGCAACTTAATTTCGGCACCGGGCATCGAAGTCGGAATGCCGCGAAACTCACCGAGTCAAAGCGTTTCGCTGTTTAAGGAAGGAAGTTTGATGTAGAACAAGTAGCAGAAGCATACATGCTCAAGAGGGATCACCCGAAATTCAAAGGCAACTTAATTTCGGCAACCGGGGCATCGAAGTCGGAATGCCGCGAAACTCACCGAGTCAAAGCGTTTCGCTGTTTAAGGGAGGAAGTTTGATGTAGAACAAGTAGCAGAAGCATACATGCTCAAGAGGGATCACCCGAAAATTCAAAGGCAACTTAATTTCG
>CM055348.1:1773655-1794926 GCA_029228515.1 Populus alba x Populus x berolinensis
GATGCCCTGGTTGCCGAAATTCAGTTGCCTTTGAATTTCGGGTGATCCTTCTTGAGCATGTAATGGTCTGCTACTTGTTCTACATCATACTTCTTCCTCAAACGGCTAAACACTTTGACTCGGTGAGTTTCGCCGCATTCCGACTTCGATGCCCCGTTTGCTGAAATTCAGTTGCCTTTGAATTTGGGTGATCCCTCTTCACCATGTACGCTTCCGCTACTTGTTCTACATCAGGCTTCTTCCGCAAATGGCGAAACTCTTTGACTCGGTGAGTTTCACGGCATTCCGACTTCGATGCCCCGGTTGCCGAAATTCATTGCCTTTGAATTTCGGGTGATCCCTCTTGAGCATGTATGCTTCCGCTACTTGTTCAAGATCAGACAACTTCCGCATACGGCAAAATGCTTTGACACGGTGAGTTTAGCGGCATTCCGACTTCGATGCCACGGTTGCCGAAATTCAGTTGCCTTTGAATTTCGGGTGATCCCTCTTGAGCATGTATGCTTCTGCTACTTGTTTCTACATCAGACTTCTTCCGCAAACGGCGAAACGCTTTGACTCGTGAGTTTCGCGGCATTCCGACTTCGATGCCCCGGTTGCCGAAATTCAGTTGCCTTTGAATTTCGGGTGATCCCTCTTGAGCATGTATGCTTCTGCTACTTGTTCTACATCAGACTTCTTCCGCAAACGGCGAAACGCTTTGACTCGGTGAGTTTCGCGGCATTCCGACTTCGATGCCCCGGTTGCCGAAATTCAGTTGCCTTTGAATTTCGGGTGATCCCTCTTGAGCATGTATGCTTCTGCTACTTGTTCTACATCAGACTTCTTCCGCAAACGGCGAAACGCTTTGGACTCGGTGAGTTTCGCGGCATTCCGACTTCGATGCCCCGGTTGCCGAAATTCAGTTGCCTTTGAATTTCGGGTGATCCCTCTTGAGCATGTATGCTTCTGCTACTTGTTCTACATCATACTTCTTCCGCAAACGGCGAAACGCTTTGACTCGGTGAGTTTCGCGGCATTCCGACTTCGATGCCCCGGTTGCCGAAATTCAGTTGCCTTTGAATTTCGGGTGATCCCTCTTGAGCATGTATGCTTCTGCTACTTGTTCTACATCAGACTTCTTCCGCAAACGGCGAAACGCTTTGACTCGGTGAGTTTCGCGGCATTCCGACTTCGATGCCCCGGTTGCCGAAATTCAGTTGCCTTTGAATTTCGGGTGATCCCTCTTGAGCATGTATGCTTCTGCTACTTGTTCTACATCAGACTTCTTCCGCAAACGGCGAAACGCTTTGACTCGGTGAGTTTCGCGGCATTCCGACTTCGATGCCCCGGTTGCCGAAATTCAGTTGCCTTTGAATTTCGGGTGATCCCTCTTGAGCATGTATGCTTCTGGTACTTGTTCTACATCAGACTTCTTCCGCAAACGGCGAAACGCTTTGGCTCGGTGAGTTTCGCGGCATTCCGACTTCGATGCCCCGGTTGCCGAAATTCAGTTGCCTTTGAATTTCGGGTGATCCCTCTTGAGCATGTATGCTTCTGCTACTTGTTCTACATAACACTTCTTCCGCAAACGGCGAAACGCTTTGACTCGGTGAGTTTTCGCGGCATTCCGACTTCGATGCCCCGGTTGCCGAAATTCAGTTGCCTTTGAATTTCGGGTGATCCCTCTTGAGCATGTATGCTTCTGCTACTTGTTCTACATAACACTTCTTCCGCAAACGGCGAAACGCTTTGCCTCAATGAGTTTCGCGGCGTTCCGACTTCGATGCCCTGGTTGCCGAAATTCAGTTGCCTTTGAATTTCGGGTGATCTCTCTTGAGCATTTATGCTTCTGCTACTTGTTCTACATCACACTTCTTCCTCAAATGGCAAAACGCTTTGCCTCGGTGAGTTTCGCGGCCTTTTGACTTCGATGCCCGGTTTTCGAAATTCAATTGCCTTTGAATTTCGGGTGATCCCTCTTAAGCATGTATGCTTCTGCTACTTGTTTTACATCAGACTTCTTCCTCAAACGGCGAAACGCTTTGACTCGGTGAGTTTCGCGGCATTCCGACTATGATGCCCCTGTTGCTGAAATTCAATTGCCTTTGAATTTCAGGTGATCCCTCTTGAGCATGTATGCTTCTGCTACTTGTTCTACATCAGACTTCTTCCTCAAACAGCGAAACGCTTTGACTCGGTGAGTTTCGCGGCATTCCGACTTCGATGCCCCGGTGCCGAAATTCAGTTGCCTTTGAATTTCGGGTGATCCCTCTTGAGCATGTATGCTTCTGCTACTTGTTCTACATCATACTTCTTCCGCAAACGGCGAAACGCTTTGACTCGGTGAGTTTCGCGGCATTCCGACTTCGATGCCCCGGTTGCCGAAATTCAGTTGCCTTTGAATTTCGGGTGATCCCTCTTGAGCATGTATGCTTCTGCTACTTGTTCTACATCAGACTTCTTCCGCAAACGGCGAAACGCTTTGACTCGGTGAGTTTCGCGGCATTCCGACTTCGATGCCCCGGTTGCCGAAATTTAGTTGCGTTTGAATTTTGGGTGATCCCTCTTGAGCATGTATGCTTCTGCTACATTTTCTACATCAGACTTCTTCCGCAAACGGCGAAACGCTTCGACTCGGTGAGTTTCGCAGCATTCCGACTTCGATGCCCGGTTGCCGAAATTCAGTTGCCTTTGAATTTCGGGTGATCCCTCTTGAGCATGTATGCTTCTGCTACTTGTTCTACATCAACTTCTTCCGCAAACAGCGAAACGCTTTGACTCGGTGAGTTTCGCGTCATTTCGACTTCGATTCCCCGGTTGCCGAAATTCAGTTGCCTTTGAATTTCGGGTGATCCCTCTGGAGCATGTATGCTTCTGCTACTTGTTCTACATCAGACTTCTTCCGCAAACGACGACACGCTTTGACTCGGTGAGTTTCGCGTCATTCCGACTTTGATACCCGGTTGCCGAAATTAAGTTGCCTTTGCATTTCGGGTGATCCCTCTTGAGCATGTATGCTTCTGCTACTTGTTCTACATCATACTTCTTCCGCAAACGCGAAACGCTTTGACTCGGTGAGTTTCGCGGCATTCCGACTTCGATGCCCCGGTTGCCGAAATTCAGTTGCCTTTGAATTTCGGGTGATCCCTCTTGAGCATGTATGCTTCTGCTACTTGTTCTACATCAGACTTCTTCCGCAAACGGCGAAACGCTTTGACTCGGTGAGTTTCGCGGCATTCCGACTTCGTTGCCCCGGTTGCCGAAATGCAGTTGCCTTTGAATTTTGGGTGATCCCTCTTGAGCATGTATGCTTCTGCTACTTGTTCTACATCAGACTTCTTCCGCAAACGGCGAAACGCTTTGACTCGCTGAGTTTCGCGGCATTCCGACTTCGATTCCCTGTTTGCCGAATTTCAGTTGCCTTTGAATTTCGGGTGATCCCTCTTGAGCATGTATGCTTCTGCTACTTATTCTACATCAGACTTCTTCCGCAAACGGCGAAACTCTTTGACTCGGTGAGTTTCGCGGCATTCCAACTTCGATGCCCCGGTTGCCGAAATTCAGTTGCCTTTGAATTTCGGGTGATCCCTCTTGAGCATGTATGCTTCTGCTACTTGTTCTACATCAGACTTCTTCGCAAACGGCCGAAACGCTTTGACTCGGTGAGTTTCGCGGCATTCCGACTTCGATGCCCCGGTTGCCGAAATTAAGTTGCCTTTGAATTTCGGGTGATCCCTCTTGAGCATGTATGATTCTGCTACTTGTTCTACATCAGACTTCTTCCGCAAATGGCGAAACGCTTTGACTCGGTGAGTTTCGCGGCATTCCGACTTCGATGCCCCGGTTGCTGAAATTAAGTGGCCTTTGAATTTCGGATGATCCCTCTTGAGCATGTATGCTTCTGCTACTTGTTCTACATCAAACTTCATTCCTTAAAAGCGAAACACTTTGACTCGGTGAGTTTCGCGGCATTCCGACTTAGATGCCCCGGTTGCCGAAATTCAGTTGCCTTTGAATTTCGGGTGATCCCTCTTGAGCATGTATGCTTCTGCTACTTGTTCTACATCAAACTTCTTCCGCAAAAGGCGAAACGCTTTGACTCGGTGTTTTCGCGGCAATCCGACGTGGTTGCCCCGGTTGCCGAAATTCAGTTGCCTTTGAATTTCGGGTGATCCCTCTTGAGCATGTATGCTTTTGCTACTTGTTCTACATCAGACTTCTTCCGCAAAAGGTGAAACGCTTTGACTCGGTGAGTTTCGCGGCATTCCGACTTCGATGCCCCGGTTGCCGAAATTCAGTTGCCTTTGAATTTCGGGTGATCCCTCTTGAGCATGTATGCTTCTGCTACTTGTTCTAAATCAGACTTCTTCCGCAAAAGGCGAAACGCTTTGAGTCGGTGAGTTTCGCGGCATTCCGACTTGGATGCCCCGGTTGCCGAAATAATGTTGCCTTGGAATTTCGAGTGATCCCTCTTGAGCATGTATGCTTTTGCTACTTGGTCTTAGATCGACTTCTTCCGCAAACGGGAAACGCTTTGACTCGGTGAGTTTCGCGGCATTCCGACTTCGATGCCCCGGTTGCCGAAATTCAGTTTCCTTTGAATTTCGGTGATCCCTCTTGAGCATGTATGCTTCTGCTACTTGTTCTACATCAGACTTCCTTCCTCAAAAGAGAAACGCTTTGACTCGGTGAGTTTCGCGGCATTCCGACTTCGATGCCCCGGTTGCCGAAATTCAGTTGCCTTTGAATTTCGGGTGATCCCTCTTGAGCATGTATGCTTCTGCTACTTGTTCTACATCAAACTTCTTTCCTTAAACAGCGAAACGCTTTGACTCGGTGACTTTCCCGGCATTCCGACTTAGATGCCCCGGTTGCCGAAATTGAGTTGCCTTTGAATTTCAGGTGATCCCTCTTGAGCATGTATGATTCTGCTACTTGTTCTACATCAGACTTCTTCCGCAAAGGGCAAAACGCTTTGCCTCGGTGAGTTTCGCGGCATTCCGACTTCCATGCCCCGGTTGCCGAAATTAAGTTGCCTTTGAATTTCGGGTGATCCCTCTTGAGCATGTATGCTTCAGCTACTTGTTCTACATCTCAGACTGTCCTTCCGCAAATAGCGAAACGCTATGACTCGGGTGCATTTTTTTTATTTGTCGCGGCATTCCGACTTTGATTCCCAGTTTGCCGAAATCCAGTTGCCTACGAATTTCTGAGGATCCCTCTGAAGCATTTATGCTTCTGCCATAACTTGTATCTACATCAGACTTTCTCCGCTAACGGCGAAACGCTTCGACCACGTGAGGTTTTCGCGGCATATCCGACTTCGATGCCCCGTTTAGCCTGAGAATCCAATTGCCTTTGAATTTCGGGTGATCCCTGTTGAGCATGTATGGCTTCATCTGCTACTTGTTTCTACATCAGATTCTTCTGGCAAGAGGCGAAACACTTTGACTCGATAAGTTTCGCGGCATTCCGACTTCGATAGCCACCCGGCTATCGAAATCTAATTGCCTTTGAATTTCGGGTGATTCCCAACTTGAGCATGTATGCTTCTGCTACTTGTTCTAACATAAAACTTCTTCCGCAAACGGCGAAACGCTTTGACTCGGTGAGTTTTCGCGGCATTCCTCTTCGATGCCCCGTTAGAGCCCCGAAATCTAGTTGTCTGTTAATTTCGGGTGAAGCCTCTTGAGCTTGTATGCTTCTGTTACTTGAATCTTTTCCTACTTGTTCTACATCAGACTTCTTTCCGCCAAGCGGCGAAACGGTTTGGTCAGTGAGTTTCGCGGCATTCAGACTTCGATGCCCTGGTTGCCGAAATTAAGTTGCCTTTGAATTTCGAGGGATCCCTCTTGAGCCTGTTTGCTTCTTTCTCTACTTGTTCAAACATCAGACTTCTTACCGCAAAACTGCGAAAACGCTTTGACACGGTGAGTTTTCGCGGCAAATTCCGCCTTCGATGCCCCCGGTTGCCGAAATTCTATTTGCCTGTGAATTTCGGGTGATGCCTCTTGAGCATGTATGCTTCTGCTACAGTTCTACAACACACTTCTTGCCGCAAATGCGAAACGCTTTGTCTCGGTGAGTTTCACGGCGTCCGATTCCGATGCCCCCGTTGCTTGCAATACAGTTGCCTTTTGCATTTCAGGGGATCCGTCTTGAGCAGGTAATTGCTTCCTGCTAACTTGTTCTACATCAGAGTTCTTCCGCAAAACGCGAAAAACGCTTTGTGCTCGGATGAGCTTCGCGGCATTCCAACTTCGTTATTGCCCCCGGTGCCGAAATCCAGTAGCCTTTGAATTTCTGGTGATCTCTCTTGAGCATCTATGCTTTTTCCTACTTGTTCTACATTAGACTTCTTCCGCAAATGGCGAAAACGCTTTGACTCGGTGAGTTTCGTGGCAATTCCGACTATCGATGCCCCGGTTGCCGAAATCCAGTTGCCTTTGAATTTCGGGTGAGTCCCTCTTGATCATGTAAATGCTTCTGCTACTATGTTCTACATCAGAATTCTTCCGCAAAAGACGGCGAAACGCTTTTACTACTACTCTGTGAGTTTGGCGGCATTCCTACTTCGATTCCAACGGTTGCCGAAATACATGTTGCCTTTGAATTTCGGGTGAATCGACTTGAGCATGTATGCTCCTGCTAGCGTTGTTCTACATCAGACATCTTCCGCAAACGGCGAAACGTCTTGGCTCGGTGATTTTCGTGGCATTCCAACTTCGATGCCCCGGTTGCCGAAATACAGTTGCCTTTGAATTTCGGGTGATCCGACTTGAGCATGTATGCTTCTACTACTTGTTCTACATCAAACTTTCGTCCGCAAAAACGGCGAAAGGCTTTTTGACTTCAGGTGAGTTTCGCGACATTCCGACATCGATTCCCCGGTTGCCGAAAATCTCCGTTGCCTTTGAATTTTCCGGTGAACCCCTCTTGAGCATCTATGCTATTCGCCTACTTGTTCTACATTAGAACTTCTTGCCGCAAATGGCGAAACACTTTGACCTCGAAGAGTTTCGCAGTCATTCCGACTTCGATGCCCGTAGGTTTCCCAAATTCAGTAGCACTTGAATCTCGGGTTGATCCCTCTTGAGCAAGTAAGCTTCTGCTACTTGTTCTACATCAGAATTCTTTCCGCAAACGGCGAAACGTTTTTTTCCTCGGTGAGTTTGGCGGCATTCCTACTCGGATTTCCACTGTTTCCGATTAATGCAGTTGCCTTTGAATTTCGGGTGATCCCTCTTGAGCATGTATGCTTCTGCTATACTTGTTCCTAGATCATGAAGGCTTCTTCCCGCAAACGGCGAAATGCTTTGACTCGGTGTGTTTCGCGTCATTAAATTCCGACATGTCGATTGCCCCGGTTTTCGAAATTAACAGTTGCCTTTGAAGTTCGAGGGATCCCTCTTGAGCAAGGTAATGCTTCGACTAATTGTTCAACATCATACTAACTTCCAACAAACGGCGAAACGCTTTGACTCGGTGAGTTTCGTGGCATTTCCGCCTTCGATTCCCCGGTTACCGAAATTCAGTTGTCTTTTAATTTCGTGTGATCCCTCTATAGCATGTATGCTTCTGCTACTTGTTCTAACATCAGACATTCTTCCGCAAACGGCGAAAGGCTTTGACTCGGTGAGTTTCGCGACATTCCGACAATCGATGCCCCGGTTTGTGCCGAAATTCAGTTGCCTTTGAATTTCGGGTGATCCCTCTTGAGCATGTATGCTTTCCCTACTTGTTCTACCTTAGACTTCTTCCGCAAATGGCGAAACGCTTTGACTCGGTGAGTTTTTGGCGGCATTCCGACTTCGATTGCCCCCGGTTGCCGAAATCCAGTTGCCATTGAATTTCGGGTGATCCCTCTTGAGCATGTATGCTTCTGCTACTTGTTCTACATCAAATTTCTTCCGCAAACTGAGAAACCCTTTTTACTCTGTGAGTTTTGGCGGCATTCCAACTACGCTCCACGGTTTTGCCGAAAATTGCAGTTGGCCTTTGAATTTCGGTTGATCCCCTCTTGAGCATGGTATCCTTCTGCTACTTGTTCTACATCAGAACTTCTTTTCCGCAAAACGGCGAAACGCTTTAACTCGGTGAGTTTCGTGGCATTCCGCCTTCCAATTCCCGGTTGCCGAAATCCAGTTAGTCTTTTAGATTTCGGGTGATCCCTCTTGAGCATGTAACTTTTGCTACTTGTTCCTACGTTTAGACTTCTTCCTCAAATGGGCGAAATCGCTTTGACTCGGTGAGTTTTGCGGCATTCCGACTTCGATGCCCCGGTAGGCCCTAAATCCAGTTGCCTTTGGAATTTTCGGGTGATCCCTCTTGAGCATGTATGGCTTCTGCTACTTGTTCTACATCAGACTTCTTCCAGCAAACGGCGAAACCGTTTTTACTCTGTGAGTTTGAGCGGCATCCTAACTTCGATGCCACGGTTGCCGAAATGCAGTTGCCTTTGAATTTCAGGTTGATAGCCCATCCTTGAGCATGTATGCTGTCTGGCTACTTGTTCTAACATCAGACTTCTTTACGCAAACGTCGAAATGCTTTGATTCGGTGTGTTTTCGCGTCATTCCGACTTCGATGCCCCGATTAGCTGAAATACAGTTGCCTTTGAAGTTCGAGGGATCCCTCTTGTGCATGTATGCCTCTGTTACTTGTTTTCTATACTCAGATTTCTTCCGCAAACGGTGAAACGCTATGGCTCGGTGAGTTTCGCGGACATTCCGACTTCGATGCCCCGGTTGCCCGAAATACAATTGCCTTTGAATGTTCGGGTAGATCCCACTTAAGCATGTATGCTTCATGCCTAGTTGTTCTACATCAGACTACTTACCCGCAAATGGGCGAAACGCTTTGACCTCGATGAGTTTCGCAAAGCAGTACGACTTCGATGCCAAACCGGTTGTCAAAATCCAGTTTGCCTTTGAAATTTCCGGGTGATCCCCTCTTGAGCATGTATGCTTCATGCTACATGTTCTAATATCAGACTTCTTCCGCAAAGCTGGAAACGCTTTGACCGATCGGTGAGCTTAGTCGCGGCATTCAGACTTCGATACCCCGGTTGCCGAAATGCAGTTGCCTTTGAATTTCGGTTGATCCCTCTTGAGCATGTATGCTTCCTACTAATATGTTCTACATCAGAACTTTCTCCGCAAACGGAAAACACTTTGATTTGGTGTGTTTCGCGGTCCATTCCGACTTCGATGCCCCGGTTAGCCGAAATAACAGTTGCCTTTGAAGTTCGAGGGATCCCTCTTGAGCATGTATGCTTCAGCTACTTGTTTCTACATCAGAATTTCCTTACGCAAACCGGCGAAAACGCTTTGACTCTGTGAGTTTCGTGGCCTTCAGACTTCGATGCCCTAGTTGCCGAAATACAGTTGCTATTGAATTTCGAGGGATCTCCTCTTGAGCATGTATGCATCTGCTAATTGTTCTAAATCAGACTTCTTCAGCAAAAGGCGAAACGGCTTGACTCGATGAGTTTGCGAGGCATTCAGACTTCGATGCCCCAGTTGCCGAAATAATAGTTGGCCTGTGAATTTCGGGTGATCCCTCTTGAGCATGTATACTTCTTGCTACTTGTTCTACATCAGACTTCTTCCGCAAACTGCGAAACGCTTTGGCTCGGTGTGTTTTCGCGGCATTCCGACTTCGATGCCACCGGTTGCCGAAATCTAGTTGCCAGTGAATTTCGGGTGATCCCATCTTGAGCATGGAGGCTTCTGCTACTTGTTTCTACTTTAGATTTCGTCCGCCAAACGGTGCAACGCTTTGCCTCGGTGAGTTTCCGCGGCAATCCGACTTCGATGCGTCGGTTGCCGAAATATAGTTGCCTGTGAATTTCGGGTGATCCCACTTGAGCATGTATGCTTCTGCTACTTGTTCTACATCAGTACTTCTTCCGCAAACGGCGAAACGGCTTGTGACACGGTGTGATTTCGCGGCATTCCGACTTGGATGCCCCGGATGGCCGAAATCCAGTTGCCTTTGAATTTCAGGTGATCCCTGTTGAGCATGTATGGTTCTCGCCACTAGTTCTACATCATGACTTCTTCCCGCAAACGGCGAAACATTTTTGAGTTCGGATGAGTTATCGTGGCATTCCGACTTGGATGCCCCGGTTGCCGAAATACAGTTGCCTTTTGAATGTCGTGGTGAGCCCTCTTTGATCATGTATGCTTCTGCTACTTGGTCTAGATCAGGCTTCTATCTTCCGCAAACGGCGAAATGCTTTTACTCGTTGTGTTTTCGCGTCATTCCGACTATTCGATGCCCCGGTTTTCCGAAAATACAGTTGCCTTTGAAGTTCGAGGGATCCCTCTTGAGCATGGTATGCTTCTGCTACTTGTTCTACATCGTACTTCTTCCCCCGCAAACGGAGAAACGCTTTGCCTCGGTGAGTTTCGCGGCAATTCCAACTAGTTCGATGCCCCGGCTGCCGAAATACAGTTGCCTTTGAATTTCGGAGTGATGCCGACTTGAGCATGTATGCTTCCTGCTAACTTGCTCTACATCAGACTTCTTCCGCAAACGGCGAAACGCTTTGACTCGGTGAGTTTCGCGGCATTCCGACTTCGATGCTCCGGTTGCCGAAATTCAGTTGCCTTTGAATTTCGGGTGATCCCTCTTGAGCATGTATGCTTCTACTACTTGTTCTACATCAGACTTCTTCCGCAAACGGCGAAACGCTTTGACTCGGTGAGTTTCGCGGCATTCCGACTTCGATGCCCCGGTTGCCGAAATTCAGTTGCCTTTGAATTTCGGGTGATCCCTCTTGAGCATGTATGCTTCTGCTACTTGTTCTACATCAGACTTCTTCCGCAAACGGCGAAACGCTTTGACTCGGTGAGTTTCGCGGCATTCCGACTTCGATGCCCCGGTTGCCGAAATTCAGTTGCCTTTGAATTTCGGGTGATCCCTCTTGAGCATGTATGCTTCTGCTACTTGTTCTACATCAGACTTCTTCCGCAAACGGCGAAACGCTTTGACTCGGTGAGTTTCGCGGCATTCCGACTTCGATCCCCGGTTGCCGAAATTCAGTTGCCTTTGAATTTCGGGTGATCCCTCTTGAGCATGTATGCTTCTGCTACTTGTTCTACATCAGACTTCTTCCGCAAACGGCGAAACGCTTTGACTCGGTGAGTTTCGCGGCATTCCGACTTCGATGCCCCGGTTGCCGAAATTCAGTTGCCTTTGAATTTCGGGTGATCCCTCTTGAGCATGTATGCTTCTGCTACTTGTTCTACATCAGACTTTCTTCCGCAAACGGCGAAACGCTTTGACTCGGTGAGTTTCGCGGCATTCCGACTTCGATGCCCCGGTTGCCGAAATTCAGTTGCCTTTGAATTTCGGGTGATCCCTCTTGAGCATGTATGCTTCTGCTACTTGTTCTACATCAGACTTCTTCCGCAAACGGCGAAACGCTTTGACTCGGTGAGTTTCGCGGCATTCCGACTTCGATGCCCGGTTGCCGAAATTCAGTTGCCTTTGAATTTCGGGTGATCCCTCTTGAGCATGTATGCTTCTGCTACTTGTTCTACATCACTTCTTTTCCGCAAACGGCGAAACGCTTTGACTCGGTGAGTTTCGCGGCATTCCGACTTCGATGCCCCGTTGCCGAAATTCAGTTGCCTTTGAATTTCGGGTGATCCCTCTTGAGCATGTATGCTTCTGCTACTTGTTCTACATCAGACTTCTTCCGCAAACGGCGAAACGCTTTGACTCGGTGAGTTTCGCGGCATTCCGACTTCGATGCCCCGGTTGCCGAAATTCAGTTGCCTTTGAATTTCGGGTGATCCCTCTTGAGCATGTATGCTTCTGCTACTTGTTCTACATCAGACTTCTTCCGCAAACGGCGAAACGCTTTGACTCGGTGAGTTTCGCGGCATTCCGACTTCGATGCCCCGGTTGCCGAAATTCAGTTGCCTTTGAATTTCGGGTGATCCCTCTTGAGCATGTATGCTTCTGCTACTTGTTCTACATCAGACTTCTTCCGCAAACGGCGAAACGCTTTGACTCGGTGAGTTTCGCGGCATTCCGACTTCGATGCCCGGTTGCCGAAATTCAGTTGCCTTTGAATTTCGGGTGATCCCTCTTGAGCATGTATGCTTCTGCTACTTGTTCTACATCAGACTTCTTCCGCAAACGGCGAAACGCTTTGACTCGGTGAGTTTCGCGGCATTCCGACTTCGATGCCCCGGTTGCCGAAATTCAGTTGCCTTTGAATTTCGGGTGATCCCTCTTGAGCATGTATGCTTCTGCTACTTGTTCTACATCAGACTTCTTCCGCAAACGGCGAAACGCTTTGACTCGGTGAGTTTCGCGGCATTCCGACTTCGATGCCCCGGTTGCCGAAATTCAGTTGCCTTTGAATTTCGGGTGATCCCTCTTGAGCATGTATGCTTCTGCTACTTGTTCTACATCAGACTTCTTCCGCAAACGGCGAAACGCTTTGACTCGGTGAGTTTCGCGGCATTCCGACTTCGATGCCCCGGTTGCCGAAATTCAGTTGCCTTTGAATTTCGGGTGATCCCTCTTGAGCATGTATGCTTCTGCTACTTGTTCTACATCAGACTTCTTCCGCAAACGCGAAACGCTTTGACTCGGTGAGTTTCGCGGCATTCCGACTTCGATGCCCCGGTTGCCGAAATTCAGTTGCCTTTGAATTTCGGGTGATCCCTCTTGAGCATGTATGCTTCTGCTACTTGTTCTACATCAGACTTCTTCCGCAAACGGCGAAACGCTTTGACTCGGTGAGTTTCGCGGCATTCCGACTTCGATGCCCCGGTTGCCGAAATTCAGTTGCCTTTGAATTTCGGGTGATCCCTCTTGAGCATGTATGCTTCTGCTACTTGTTCTACATCAGACTTCTTCCGCAAACGGCGAAACGCTTTGACTCGGTGAGTTTCGCGGCATTCCGACTTCGATGCCCCGGTTGCCGAAATTCAGTTGCCTTTGAATTTCGGGTGATCCCTCTTGAGCATGTATGCTTCTGCTACTTGTTCTACATCAGACTTCTTCCGCAAACGGCGAAACGCTTTGACTCGGTGAGTTTCGCGGCATTCCGACTTCGATGCCCCGGTTGCCGAAATTCAGTTGCCTTTGAATTTCGGGTGATCCCTCTTGAGCATGTATGCTTCTGCTACTTGTTCTACATCAGACTTCTTCCGCAAACGGCGAAACGCTTTGACTCGGTGAGTTTCGCGGCATTCCGACTTCGATGCCCCGGTTGCCGAAATTCAGTTGCCTTTGAATTTCGGGTGATCCCTCTTGAGCATGTATGCTTCTGCTACTTGTTCTACATCAGACTTCTTCCGCAAACGGCGAAACGCTTTGACTCGGTGAGTTTCGCGGCATTCCGACTTCGATGCCCCGGTTGCCGAAATTCAGTTGCCTTTGAATTTCGGGTGATCCCTCTTGAGCATGTATGCTTCTGCTACTTGTTCTACATCAGACTTCTTCCGCAAACGGCGAAACGCTTTGACTCGGTGAGTTTCGCGGCATTCCGACTTCGATGCCCCGGTTGCCGAAATTCAGTTGCCTTTGAATTTCGGGTGATCCCTCTTGAGCATGTATGCTTCTGCTACTTGTTCTACATCAGACTTCTTCCGCAAACGGCGAAACGCTTTGACTCGGTGAGTTTCGCGGCATTCCGACTTCGATGCCCGGTTGCCGAAATTCAGTTGCCTTTGAATTTCGGGTGATCCCTCTTGAGCATGTATGCTTCTGCTACTTGTTCTACATCAGACTTCTTCCGCAAACGGCGAAACGCTTTGACTCGGTGAGTTTCGCGGCATTCCGACTTCGATGCCCCGGTTGCCGAAATTCAGTTGCCTTTGAATTTCGGGTGATCCCTCTTGAGCATGTATGCTTCTGCTACTTGTTCTACATCAGACTTCTTCCGCAAACGGCGAAACGCTTTGACTCGGTGAGTTTCGCGGCATTCCGACTTCGATGCCCCGTTTGCCGAAATTCAGTTGCCTTTGAATTTCGGGTGATCCCTCTTGAGCATGTATGCTTCTGCTACTTGTTCTACATCAGACTTCTTCCGCAAACGGCGAAACGCTTTGACTCGGTGAGTTTCGCGGCATTCCGACTTCGATGCCCCGGTTGCCGAAATTCAGTTGCCTTTGAATTTCGGGTGATCCCTCTTGAGCATGTATGCTTCTGCTACTTGTTCTACATCAGACTTCTTCCGCAAACGGCGAAACGCTTTGACTCGGTGAGTTTCGCGGCATTCCGACTTCGATGCCCCGGTTGCCGAAATTCAGTTGCCTTTGAATTTCGGGTGATCCCTCTTGAGCATGTATGCTTCTGCTACTTGTTCTACATCAGACTTCTTCCGCAAACGGCGAAACGCTTTGACTCGGTGAGTTTCGCGGCATTCCGACTTCGATGCCCGGTTGCCGAAATTCAGTTGCCTTTGAATTTCGGGTGATCCCTCTTGAGCATGTATGCTTCTGCTACTTGTTCTACATCAGACTTCTTCCGCAAACGGCGAAACGCTTTGACTCGGTGAGTTTCGCGGCATTCCGACTTCGATGCCCCGGTTGCCGAAATTCAGTTGCCTTTGAATTTCGGGTGATCCCTCTTGAGCATGTATGCTTCTGCTACTTGTTCTACATCAGACTTCTTCCGCAAACGGCGAAACGCTTTGACTCGGTGAGTTTCGCGGCATTCCGACTTCGATGCCCCGGTTGCCGAAATTCAGTTGCCTTTGAATTTCGGGTGATCCCTCTTGAGCATGTATGCTTCTGCTACTTGTTCTACATCAGACTTCTTCCGCAAACGGCGAAACGCTTTGACTCGGTGAGTTTCGCGGCATTCCGACTTCGATGCCCCGTTGCCGAAATTCAGTTGCCTTTGAATTTCGGGTGATCCCTCTTGAGCATGTATGCTTCTGCTACTTGTTCTACATCAGACTTCTTCCGCAAACGGCGAAACGCTTTGACTCGGTGAGTTTCGCGGCATTCCGACTTCGATGCCCCGGTTGCCGAAATTCAGTTGCCTTTGAATTTCGGGTGATCCCTCTTGAGCATGTATGCTTCTGCTACTTGTTCTACATCAGACTTCTTTCCGCAAACGGCGAAACGCTTTGACTCGGTGAGTTTCGCGGCATTCCGACTTCGATGCCCCGGTTGCCGAAATTCAGTTGCCTTTGAATTTCGGGTGATCCCTCTTGAGCATGTATGCTTCTGCTACTTGTTCTACATCAGACTTCTTCCGCAAACGGCGAAACGCTTTGACTCGGTGAGTTTCGCGGCATTCCGACTTCGATGCCCGGTTGCCGAAATTCAGTTGCCTTTGAATTTCGGGTGATCCCTCTTGAGCATGTATGCTTCTGCTACTTGTTCTACATCAGACTTCTTCCGCAAACGGCGAAACGCTTTGACTCGGTGAGTTTCGCGGCATTCCGACTTCGATGCCCCGGTTGCCGAAATTCAGTTGCCTTTGAATTTCGGGTGATCCCTCTTGAGCATGTATGCTTCTGCTACTTGTTCTACATCAGACTTCTTCCGCAAACGGCGAAACGCTTTGACTCGGTGAGTTTCGCGGCATTCCGACTTCGATGCCCCGGTTGCCGAAATTCAGTTGCCTTTGAATTTCGGGTGATCCCTCTTGAGCATGTATGCTTCTGCTACTTGTTCTACATCAGACTTCTTCCGCAAACGGCGAAACGCTTTGACTCGGTGAGTTTCGCGGCATTCCGACTTCGATGCCCGGTTGCCGAAATTCAGTTGCCTTTGAATTTCGGGTGATCCCTCTTGAGCATGTATGCTTCTGCTACTTGTTCTACATCAGACTTCTTCCGCAAACGGCGAAACGCTTTGACTCGGTGAGTTTCGCGGCATTCCGACTTCGATGCCCCGGTTGCCGAAATTCAGTTGCCTTTGAATTTCGGGTGATCCCTCTTGAGCATGTATGCTTCTGCTACTTGTTCTACATCAGACTTCTTCCGCAAACGGCGAAACGCTTTGACTCGGTGAGTTTCGCGGCATTCCGACTTCGATGCCCCGGTTGCCGAAATTCAGTTGCCTTTGAATTTCGGGTGATCCCTCTTGAGCATGTATGCTTCTGCTACTTGTTCTACATCAGACTTCTTCCGCAAACGGCGAAACGCTTTGACTCGGTGAGTTTCGCGGCATTCCGACTTCGATGCCCCGGTTGCCGAAATTCAGTTGCCTTTGAATTTCGGGTGATCCCTCTTGAGCATGTATGCTTCTGCTACTTGTTCTACATCAGACTTCTTCCGCAAACGGCGAAACGCTTTGACTCGGTGAGTTTCGCGGCATTCCGACTTCGATGCCCCGGTTGCCGAAATTCAGTTGCCTTTGAATTTCGGGTGATCCCTCTTGAGCATGTATGCTTCTGCTACTTGTTCTACATCAGACTTCTTCCGCAAACGGCGAAACGCTTTGACTCGGTGAGTTTCGCGGCATTCCGACTTCGATGCCCCGGTTGCCGAAATTCAGTTGCCTTTGAATTTCGGGTGATCCCTCTTGAGCATGTATGCTTCTGCTACTTGTTCTACATCAGACTTCTTCCGCAAACGGCGAAACGCTTTGACTCGGTGAGTTTCGCGGCATTCCGACTTCGATGCCCCGTTGCCGAAATTCAGTTGCCTTTGAATTTCGGGTGATCCCTCTTGAGCATGTATGCTTCTGCTACTTGTTCTACATCAGACTTCTTCCGCAAACGGCGAAACGCTTTGACTCGGTGAGTTTCGCGGCATTCCGACTTCGATGCCCCGGTTGCCGAAATTCAGTTGCCTTTGAATTTCGGGTGATCCCTCTTGAGCATGTATGCTTCTGCTACTTGTTCTACATCAGACTTCTTCCGCAAACGGCGAAACGCTTTGACTCGGTGAGTTTCGCGGCATTCCGACTTCGATGCCCCGGTTGCCGAAATTCAGTTGCCTTTGAATTTCGGGTGATCCCTCTTGAGCATGTATGCTTCTGCTACTTGTTCTACATCAGACTTCTTCCGCAAACGGCGAAACGCTTTGACTCGGTGAGTTTCGCGGCATTCCGACTTCGATGCCCCGGTTGCCGAAATTCAGTTGCCTTTGAATTTCGGGTGATCCCTCTTGAGCATGTATGCTTCTGCTACTTGTTCTACATCAGACTTCTTCCGCAAACGGCGAAACGCTTTGACTCGGTGAGTTTCGCGGCATTCCGACTTCGATGCCCCGGTTGCCGAAATTCAGTTGCCTTTGAATTTCGGGTGATCCCTCTTGAGCATGTATGCTTCTGCTACTTGTTCTACATCAGACTTCTTCCGCAAACGGCGAAACGCTTTGACTCGGTGAGTTTCGCGGCATTCCGACTTCGATCCCCGGTTGCCGAAATTCAGTTGCCTTTGAATTTCGGGTGATCCCTCTTGAGCATGTATGCTTCTGCTACTTGTTCTACATCAGACTTCTTCCGCAAACGGCGAAACGCTTTGACTCGGTGAGTTTCGCGGCATTCCGACTTCGATGCCCCGGTTGCCGAAATTCAGTTGCCTTTGAATTTCGGGTGATCCCTCTTGAGCATGTATGCTTCTGCTACTTGTTCTACATCAACTTCTTCCGCAAACGGCGAAACGCTTTGACTCGGTGAGTTTCGCGGCATTCCGACTTCGATGCCCGGTTGCCGAAATTCAGTTGCCTTTGAATTTCGGGTGATCCCTCTTGAGCATGTATGCTTCTGCTACTTGTTCTACATCAGACTTCTTCCGCAAACGGCGAAACGCTTTGACTCGGTGAGTTTCGCGGCATTCCGACTTCGATGCCCCGGTTGCCGAAATTCAGTTGCCTTTGAATTTCGGGTGATCCCTCTTGAGCATGTATGCTTCTGCTACTTGTTCTACATCAGACTTCTTCCGCAAACGGCGAAACGCTTTGACTCGGTGAGTTTCGCGGCATTCCGACTTCGATGCCCCGGTTGCCGAAATTCAGTTGCCTTTGAATTTCGGGTGATCCCTCTTGAGCATGTATGCTTCTGCTACTTGTTCTACATCAGACTTCTTCCGCAAACGGCGAAACGCTTTGACTCGGTGAGTTTCGCGGCATTCCGACTTCGATGCCCCGGTTGCCGAAATTCAGTTGCCTTTGAATTTCGGGTGATCCCTCTTGAGCATGTATGCTTCTGCTACTTGTTCTACATCAGACTTCTTCCGCAAACGGCGAAACGCTTTGACTCGGTGAGTTTCGCGGCATTCCGACTTCGATGCCCCGGTTGCCGAAATTCAGTTGCCTTTGAATTTCGGGTGATCCCTCTTGAGCATGTATGCTTCTGCTACTTGTTCTACATCAGACTTCTTCCGCAAACGGCGAAACGCTTTGACTCGGTGAGTTTCGCGGCATTCCGACTTCGATGCTTGCCGAAATTCAGTTGCCTTTGAATTTCGGGTGATCCCTCTTGAGCATGTATGCTTCTGCTACTTGTTCTACATCAACTTCTTCCGCAAACGGCGAAACGCTTTGACTCGGTGAGTTTCGCGGCATTCCGACTTCGATGCCCCGGTTGCCGAAATTCAGTTGCCTTTGAATTTCGGGTGATCCCTCTTGAGCATGTATGCTTCTGCTACTTGTTCTACATCAGACTTCTTCCGCAAACGGCGAAACGCTTTGACTCGGTGAGTTTCGCGGCATTCCGACTTCGATGCCCCGGTTGCCGAAATTCAGTTGCCTTTGAATTTCGGGTGATCCCTCTTGAGCATGTATGCTTCTGCTACTTGTTCTACATCAGACTTCTTCCGCAAACGGCGAAACGCTTTGACTCGGTGAGTTTCGCGGCATTCCGACTTCGATGCCCCGGTTGCCGAAATTCAGTTGCCTTTGAATTTCGGGTGATCCCTCTTGAGCATGTATGCTTCTGCTACTTGTTCTACATCAGACTTCTTCCGCAAACGGCGAAACGCTTTGACTCGGTGAGTTTCGCGGCATTCCGACTTCGATGCCCCGGTTGCCGAAATTCAGTTGCCTTTGAATTTCGGGTGATCCCTCTTGAGCATGTATGCTTCTGCTACTTGTTCTACATCAGACTTCTTCCGCAAACGGCGAAACGCTTTGACTCGGTGAGTTTCGCGGCATTCCGACTTCGATGCCCCGGTTGCCGAAATTCAGTTGCCTTTGAATTTCGGGTGATCCCTCTTGAGCATGTATGCTTCTGCTACTTGTTCTACATCAGACTTCTTCCGCAAACGGCGAAACGCTTTGACTCGGTGAGTTTCGCGGCATTCCGACTTCGATGCCCCGGTTGCCGAAATTCAGTTGCCTTTGAATTTCGGGTGATCCCTCTTGAGCATGTATGCTTCTGCTACTTGTTCTACATCAGACTTCTTCCGCAAACGGCGAAACGCTTTGACTCGGTGAGTTTCGCGGCATTCCGACTTCGATGCCCCGGTTGCCGAAATTCAGTTGCCTTTGAATTTCGGGTGATCCCTCTTGAGCATGTATGCTTCTGCTACTTGTTCTACATCAGACTTCTTCCGCAAACGGCGAAACGCTTTGACTCGGTGAGTTTCGCGGCATTCCGACTTCGATGCCCCGGTTGCCGAAATTCAGTTGCCTTTGAATTTCGGGTGATCCCTCTTGAGCATGTATGCTTCTGCTACTTGTTCTACATCAGACTTCTTCCGCAAACGGCGAAACGCTTTGACTCGGTGAGTTTCGCGGCATTCCGACTTCGATGCCCCGTTTGCCGAAATTCAGTTGCCTTTGAATTTCGGGTGATCCCTCTTGAGCATGTATGCTTCTGCTACTTGTTCTACATCAGACTTCTTCCGCAAACGGCGAAACGCTTTGACTCGGTGAGTTTCGCGGCATTCCGACTTCGATGCCCCGGTTGCCGAAATTCAGTTGCCTTTGAATTTCGGGTGATCCCTCTTGAGCATGTATGCTTCTGCTACTTGTTCTACATCAGACTTCTTCCGCAAACGGCGAAACGCTTTGACTCGGTGAGTTTCGCGGCATTCCGACTTCGATGCCCCGGTTGCCGAAATTCAGTTGCCTTTGAATTTCGGGTGATCCCTCTTGAGCATGTATGCTTCTGCTACTTGTTCTACATCAGACTTCTTCCGCAAACGGCGAAACGCTTTGACTCGGTGAGTTTCGCGGCATTCCGACTTCGATGCCCCGGTTGCCGAAATTCAGTTGCCTTTGAATTTCGGGTGATCCCTCTTGAGCATGTATGCTTCTGCTACTTGTTCTACATCAGACTTCTTCCGCAAACGGCGAAACGCTTTGACTCGGTGAGTTTCGCGGCATTCCGACTTCGATGCCCGGTTGCCGAAATTCAGTTGCCTTTGAATTTCGGGTGATCCCTCTTGAGCATGTATGCTTCTGCTACTTGTTCTACATCAGACTTCTTCCGCAAACGGCGAAACGCTTTGACTCGGTGAGTTTCGCGGCATTCCGACTTCGATGCCCCGGTTGCCGAAATTCAGTTGCCTTTGAATTTCGGGTGATCCCTCTTGAGCATGTATGCTTCTGCTACTTGTTCTACATCAGACTTCTTCCGCAAACGGCGAAACGCTTTGACTCGGTGAGTTTCGCGGCATTCCGACTTCGATGCCCCGGTTGCCGAAATTCAGTTGCCTTTGAATTTCGGGTGATCCCTCTTGAGCATGTATGCTTCTGCTACTTGTTCTACATCAGACTTCTTCCGCAAACGGCGAAACGCTTTGACTCGGTGAGTTTCGCGGCATTCCGACTTCGATGCCCCGTTGCCGAAATTCAGTTGCCTTTGAATTTCGGGTGATCCCTCTTGAGCATGTATGCTTCTGCTACTTGTTCTACATCAGACTTCTTCCGCAAACGGCGAAACGCTTTGACTCGGTGAGTTTCGCGGCATTCCGACTTCGATGCCCGGTTGCCGAAATTCAGTTGCCTTTGAATTTCGGGTGATCCCTCTTGAGCATGTATGCTTCTGCTACTTGTTCTACATCAGACTTCTTCCGCAAACGGCGAAACGCTTTGACTCGGTGAGTTTCGCGGCATTCCGACTTCGATGCCCCGTTGCCGAAATTCAGTTGCCTTTGAATTTCGGGTGATCCCTCTTGAGCATGTATGCTTCTGCTACTTGTTCTACATCAGACTTCTTCCGCAAACGGCGAAACGCTTTGACTCGGTGAGTTTCGCGGCATTCCGACTTCGATGCCCCGGTTGCCGAAATTCAGTTGCCTTTGAATTTCGGGTGATCCCTCTTGAGCATGTATGCTTCTGCTACTTGTTCTACATCGACTTCTTCGCAAACGGCGAAACGCTTTGACTCGGTGAGTTTCGCGGCATTCCGAC
>CM055348.1:1795026-1809387 GCA_029228515.1 Populus alba x Populus x berolinensis
GCAACACAACCTACGCTTTGAGGCATAGTTGTTAGTGACAACCAAATCTATTGATGTTCCCAATAACACATTTTGTATAAGTTTTTAAAAAAAAAAATAGTATGTGCTTCACAACCAATAGATTACGTATGTTCCCAATAATGCAATCCTTTAAACTATGTTTTTTTTTTTTAAATATATTTTTATATAATAATAACCATTTTATTAAATTAAATTTTTGTTGAAAGTGATATTTTCAAAAAATAACTTATGCATCAGCAATCATTTTTTTTTCCTCGTCCAAATAATTACATAAAGGAAATAAAAGGGCTGGTGAAATTAGCTATAGCTATATTGTTGTAATCCCAAGACACACATATTGTAATGAAGTAAATTCATATTTTTTTTTTTTTAAGATACTTAATTTCTTTTTTTTAAATTTTATTCTTTTTATATTAGATTAATTTTGGATTCAAACTTAAAGTATTGTTTCGATTTAATTCACATGGAATTCTAGTGGTCACAAGAAAAAAAATTAGTTTTTTCCTCAATGCTTAGTTTCGGTTATAAAAAAAATTAATTTTATTGATTCAAAGCCAATTAAAGCTTTAAGGATTGAATTTGAAAATTAACAATTCAAGGATTGATTTGAATTAAAGATGGAAAAATTCGAGAGAATTGCTGGCCCGTGATGGAGAAGGGATTGTTGCACTTAAATAGCCTTTGACATCTCCTTTCAATCAACAACCCCCTTCATTAAGATGTTATCTGGCTCTAATCGTCCTGGACGCACCACCACATGTGACATATGTTAGGCGGCGGGCTTCTGGTTTTGGCTCGGGCAAACCTATTTTCTTTCATTTTTATTTATTTATATTTTCCTCCTCAACTGGATTTCCACACCTTATCACTCTGATACGACCAAAATTAGGTGTTAAAGTATTTTTTATATCAAATTAAATTATTAATTAATATTTTTATAAGTATTTTTATCAATCATTTTTTTTTAAATTTTATTCTTTAATATATTTATTATTAAAAAAATTAAACTTTGTTGTTTTTTATTTAATTTTCTTCTATGAAGTAATCTCAGTCCTATGATCCAAATATCAAGATTTTTCAGTTTAACTCGAGTTTACGTGGGTCCTTTTTTTATTAATAATTTATAATAAAGCTTATTTTTAGATTTTTTTTCCCTAACATTTGGTTGGTTAGAAATGGAGCTTTTGTAGTTTTTTTATTTTATTTTCCTTCTATGAGATAATCTCAATCTTATGATCCAAATCATGAGTTTGAGGAAGTTTCGCATCGGGTTGATTTATGTGTTTTTTTTCTTTTGTTTTCAATTTCATCCTCAGTATGATAGGTTGTAATTGTATAGAATCTCATCATGTTTTTTTTTAACTCCTTTCTATGGGGTTATCATGTTTTACATAAACCGGATAAGAGGTTTGACATGTTAATTCAAGTTCTCTTGAATCTCTTTTTATTATTTATCTTAATAAATTTTTTTGTAATTTTCTTTTTTAATATTAAGTTGGTTGATAATTAGATTTTATAATTTTTTTAAAAAAAAAAATAAATGTGAAATTATCTCGTTTTGACTATCCATGTCCTGTTTAGATGGTTTGCCAAGATAGATTTTGTGCTTTTTTTTTTTTTATCCATTTTTGTAAAAATCTAGTTTTTTTCTCTCCCTTTAAAGGCATTATGCTGGTTGGGGATTTGACTTTTGTAATTAGTTTTTATTTGATTTCTATGAGGTTATCCTATTTTGAGATATCTTAAGTTGGCGAGTTTAGTTCATTTACCCGAGTTAACTTAAAGCAGTTTTTTTATATTTTTCTTTAAATTGATTTTTTTTTCAATTTTATTATTTAATATTAGTTTATTTATCAATTGACACTTTATTTTTAAAATTTATTTGCTATAATGTTATCTACTAAAATTTGACAACCTAAGTCATAAATATTACAAGTTAACCAGATTAACCCAGGGTAAATCATGCTTTTCACCATCTTATTACTATTATAAATAAATGATGTCATCCGAGATATTGCTATCTTAATAATATTTTTAAAAATGTTATTGTCCTTGATAAAATCATATTTTTTAATTCATAATTAAATTACTTTTTGTCTTAAAAAATATATTAGCAACACATTTATTTATTTATTTAAGAAAAAAATCCATCTGGCGGCATTTGTTTATTGTATGTAGTAAGTAATGACTCTAAAAGGCGTAGAGATAAGCACCGTTGCTTCGCCCCATCAAACCTTTCACTTATTAATATATTATCGATTATGAATTATAATTATTATTATATTATATTATATTATATTTTTTCCGTTTTTAATTTTAAATTTATTTTTTTAAATGAATTTTTTTTATTTGATTTAGGTTGTTAATGTTAAAAATAAAATTTTTCATTTAGTTATCAGATTTTCATGATACGGATCCCTGCGCTCGAGTGGTGTTACAACCTGAATTGACGCGTTAACCCAGATTTCTTTTTTAATTAATTTTTTTCATTTAGTTTAGTTTGTTAATGTTAAATTTCCTTTCTATTTAATTATAAGACTTTCATGACATATGTCCCGGGTTTTGAACGGGTTACACTTGTTTTGATGGGTTAATCCCAGTTAATTCTGGGTAAATCCGTTAATTATTTTTTCTATTTAGTTAATCAAACTTTTCATGAACGACGAATGGCCAGGTTTAACGGGATAAACCTGGTTTAAAGGGTTAACCAGTAATTAATTCATTTTTTTCCCTTTTTCTTCATTAGTTTTTTTTTTCATTCCTATTGTGTTTTATTTCTTTGTTTTTTTTTCTTTTAATTAATTTATTTAATTATTATATTTTATGACACGACCTTATAGTCAGATCCACATCCAATGTTCTTGGGTTCGGTATTGCAGTCAGGTTCACTTAAACTTGGGTCATGTAAGTTTAATGTTATTATTAATATTATAAATATTACTTTTAGGTCAGACGTTGTAGCCAAATCCAAAACTCTTGGGTATAGCTTTGCAGAAAATCTAAAACTTTTATATTTTAGTTTTTTTAATATTTTTTATATATAAAAAATAACCAGCAACATCGCACATATATCATATAACTAGTGTGTATATTAGATGCTGCAAATGTGAAAACCCAAAAATTTGAGTTGCAGTCCCAACAAGCCAAAAAAAAGCTATTTTTTTTTTGTCAGAACAAAGAAGAGCATCGGTAGCCAGCAAACAAACAAACAAACAATACACACACACCATTGTTTAAATACATGGTACTCATCCATCAAATGCGAAGCTCATGAATGCGTGTCACACAGTCAGCCATTCTTGTCTTTATTACCATGACTAATTTTGTCGTTGCCATGATCTGGCATTAGAATATGCTGACTATGCAAGCTGTACTTCAAGGTCAAAGAAAGTTCAAAAGAAGAAAGTGGGCCCTACCCTTCCACATCTGAAGTTGCACTCCTCTACACGCCCCTGTTTCAAAGAACTCTGAGGGCTGAGGATAAAATTTCCCAATTCGCATGCAAAATAAAAAGAAATTGTAAATTATTACCGTGTTGTTTGAAATTGTATATAAAATAATATTTCATGAAAATTTATTTATTTTTATTTAAAATTAATTTTTATAATTTCAGATTATTTTGATGTATTGATACAAAAATAAATTTCCTTAAAAAAAAACATTTTTTTTTCATGCATTTATAAGCGAAAAAACACTTTGAAAAACAATCGTTATCATATTCCCAAACACCCTATATCAATAAAAATTTTAATTAAAATAGCATATTTTTGGATATATCAGTTTTGAAATCATGGTATTTAATTTATGTCGTAGTTCAAAAATGTAACTTTTAATTAAATGTTGTGGTTCAGAACTATGACATTGATTAAATTTTAGTCTTCTAGCAACAAATTTCTCTAACATCTAAATCTAACAAAAAAGGTT
This sequence comes from Populus alba x Populus x berolinensis, assembly GCA_029228515.1. NCBI lineage: Eukaryota > Viridiplantae > Streptophyta > Magnoliopsida > Malpighiales > Salicaceae > Populus > Populus alba x Populus x berolinensis. The sequence continues at coordinate 1,798,972 of CM055348.1, forward strand.
TTTTATAAGATTTATTATTTAGTTGTTAATCTGGTAGTTAACTTAGTGATTTTAAAGAGTTTTTTGTTTTCTTTTTTTAATTTTAACAAAAATTTGACAAGTTTGCCTATTATAACTATAACCAAAATTATGTCATTCTTAAAAAACCTTGCAAAGAATCCAAACTCAATAAATTATCACATTTCATAAATCACAAGTAGTCCTAAAAATGTAAATAAAAAAAAACATATATACATGGAAAATGAATCTCAAATACTTAAATAATACAACATTCTAGTAATTTAGATTCCAAAATATCAATATAACTCATCTATTTATCTACGTTTATGTTGTATGCCGGATGATATGGACTCATTAATAACATAACTGGATCTAGCAATTGCCCTGCCTAAGTGAGCTCATCCTCTGCTGTGACATCATTAAGAAGTTGACCTCTCTCTAAAGAATTCAAGTCCAATGTGTGCGACAAACATTGAACCACATGGATGCATACATGTATAATTTGTTTTCTTCATCAATATTACAAAGTATAAATGCAGCCTTTTGACCCTCCCGTAACATAGAGTCAACCTAATATTAATTAACATTATTGTTAAATTAAAAAATTAATAAATAAAACTCGACATTTAACATATATTAATTATAAAAAGATTTGATTACTTACGATATTTTGAATTTGTTGAGCATATTGCTCATATTGTATTGAGTAATGACCCGACGTGTGGTGCTCATATACCAAATTAAATACTTTTCATCTATAATCACACGATGCATCTCTATAAATATATCATTCTTCCTTGCCATCCAATGTGATAAATAAACTGTATTATGGCTTAATTAGATGTAATCATCATTTTTACCCCAACATTTTATTGCGTGCAAAGCATCACTCATATCTATAGTCGATTGGAATGTGTTGTCTGTAGCCAAACTATATATCTAGGTCAAACTACTCATAAATAATACCATTATGTTCAAATCACTTTGAATGAAATAATCAATCACTGTCCTTAAAACTTCCATCACACACAATGGATATAAGATAAAATAATTTTGATACTTTTAAATTATTTTAACATCAATATCATTATAATTTCATCCAAGTCCATGGATAAATAATTTTCTTTAATTTCTGTATATGACATGCCTAAATTATCATTTAACAATAAACTATTTCTGTCATTTTTTTGTGATATTATTGTTCATATAAAGAACAATAATGTCACCATAATGACTTGGTATAAATATGTTGTAATATATATATATATATATATATATATATATATATATATATATATAACAAATTGAATTCTGGTCAAATGGACATAATCTTAACTAAATTGAATCATCCCAACCCTAATTGACAAATTTCATAGCAAATTCAATCAAATTGTTTTAAAAAAATTAATGTAAAAGCAAGCTTGACCAAAATTAAACACAATTCATGATACCAAATCTAATTGATATCTTCATGCTTAGCTGTATTAAATCATATCCAAATTCATAGCAAATTAAAATAATTTAAAAGGAAAATACCAAACTCATCAACTTATCAACAATTCAACACAACATGTAATTTGTCATAATTCTATCTGCATTCATGCTCTATTGCATTAAATCATCAAATGTAGTTAATTATATTATTAGCTGATTTCAACAATCCACGCAAAACCCATAACTCGACAACTTATCCAAAATTAAATGCAGCACATAATTAATTAAAATAATTTAATTTTCATGTTGAAATATATCAAATCAACCCCAATTAATGGTATTCATAATTAACTTATCATTAACTCAACATACCATAAATTCACCCTAAATCCTAGATTCAACCTAAACAATTATTCCATTACAATTAAACTAAACATAAATTTATAGCAATATCGTATGTTTACCTTGCTTGTAGGGCTAGAAAAATGACTAGAGTGGTGGCAGCAACATCAATAGTGACGACAATAATGGATTTTGAACATAAAAACATCTAAGGATACTTAAAAACTAGGATGAGATTGATTTTTGAGTGTTTTAAGGAAAAAAAAACAATTGTTTGGTGGGTTTTTGTTTTTGCGTTTAAAAAAGCGCTTTTGAAAATTTTTAATTTTTTTTTATTTCAAATTTTTTTTTATGATTTTAGATTATTTTGATATGATGATGTCAAAAATAATTATAAAAAATAATAAAAATTTATTTTAATGTATTTTCGAGTAAAAAACACTATCTTAGAGAGATAAAGGTTAAGAGTGTCAATTTAAAGAGTAAGAAGGAGCTGATATGTCTATGTGCTCTTTGATTTTGAAAGACATTCAAATTTCATAATATATTGTATTTCAGAATAGCAACATGTTTAAATGTTGCTTTTTATAAAATGTAATAATTATCTTATTATGTTTGAAAATAGTATATTTAGTGAAAAGATGAAAATATGCTATTTTTTAAAAAAGCAACATGTTTAAATATTATTTTTTATGAAATGGAATAATTATTTTTTTATATTTAAAAATATAAAAATATATTATTTAATTTTTTTTCCCAGCTGTGTTATGATGTCAAAACTCTGAACTTATTTTTTTAATGTAAAAAAAAAAAAAAAATCTTTTAACTGAAAGACCAGACAAAGGGCAGAACTTGTTTGTTTCATTTTCCAAAGTAGTTTCATAGTGGGTCCGATTTTATTTTTTCCTGAGAAGACACATAATCTCCTGTCTTCTCTCTCTCACCCCCCCCCCCCTCCCCCCCCCTACTCTCTCTCGTGCTTTCTTGTAGTAATAGTTCTTTTGCGTGTGATATTCCATTCCTTTCATTCAAGTAACATCTGAACAATATATAAGAGATGCGGAGATCCGTTATTAGGTCAGCTAAAGCCCTTTCAAACTGCTCCTGTCAAAATCATTGGAACGTGCGGCTGCTGCGTCCTTTAGCCTCTTCTCCTTCACGTTTCCTGTCTTCTACCTCCGTTCTTGATTCCCCCACCCCTCCTCCTTCATCTATGCCTCCTGTTTCTCTTGATAACATTAATCCCAAGGTACCCTCTTTTCTTTTCAACATCAATTGTGCTGTTTCTTTTATTGATTATCTGTTTGGTTCTTGATTTTGGTTGGATTTTTCATCTGGGTTTTTCTTTTTCATTTTCCCTGTTTTGTTTTTATTGAGTTTTATATGCTCTAGGTTTATGCTAGTGTTTTGTTTGTTTTTTCTGTTTGTCTTTGTTGTTTTAGATTCCTTTTCTGGCTATTGGGTTGTGCTTTGATTTGTCTTTGCCTTTTCTTTTATGGATACATACATGAACGTGTCCTTTTTTTTTGGTTTTGCTCATTTATGCATTAAAAATGGTCGGATAGATTGGAATCTTAGTTCATGCTTCAAACTGGAAGTCCAGTAAGCAAAGCACATAGGCCTAGTGATTCTTTCTATGTTTATCTTATCAAATCCTTTTGCTTTTATTTATTGCAAATTTTTAATTGTGCTTAGTGACATTATCATATTTTATAGAATCTGATTAAGAATATGCAAAAGCTCTTTCTGTGCTATCCACTATCGATTTAAGAAAAAAAAATAAAAATGCTTAACTTTGATTCACCTGAAAAAACACCAATATTTATTTTTACTGAAGTCAAGGAGCGTTTAACCTTGCTCTAAAGTTAAAGAATTCTTGAGTTTTTGGTTATTGGTAACTTTTCTTGAACTCTCTTGCATTCCTTTGTTTCCCTTTTGTTTTGTTTCCTGATATTCCTAGTTTATTAACTATGATATTCTGCTTCCCAGGTTTTAAAATGTGAATATGCTGTCCGTGGCGAGATTGTCACCCTTGCACAGGTAATTCACATGACTGGCTGTATCATGCACTTCAAAGTTAGAAAGGGCAGGATGTTTCTATTTGAAGCTTGTGCTTTTACTTATTGTGACTTTATTAAAGGAGCTTTATGTACTGGACGTGATCATGAATTTTCCTTCATCTTAAACAGGCGTTACAAGAAGAGTTAAAGTCTAAGCCAGGCTCACACCCTTTGATGAGGTGTGTAGCTTTTATCTTTACATTTTGTTCTTATTGGGTTTGTAAACATGGGTATTTATCTAGCACGGTTAAGCTGCCCAAGGTAGATTAATGATTTTGATCCTCAATTCTTTTTCGATGCTATTGATGTGTGGTGTTGTGCTGTTTTTTTTTGTTAGTAACAATATTCAAAGGAAATTTCCAGCACTACTGGATTTTTCAGAAAGCAGATTTCACTTGCTGGATTTTCACTTTTCTAGGAATTGGCATTCTGTTTCAACCAAGATAATATAAAATGTGTTTGATCAACTCCTATTAAAAAAAGAAGAAAAAGGAGATGCTACATGCATGTATTCTTTCAATTGATATTCCCTAAAGGATTCATTTTTGTTTATCATCTTGTGGCAGATACTTTACTGCAATATTGGAAATCCTCAGTCTCTTGGTCAGCAGCCTATCACCTTTTTCCGTGAGGTAAGTATGTTGTGGTGCTTTATTAGGGTACTGTGCTGTGTTCAATTGGGGTGTTTCTCCTTGTTGATTATTTTCGCTTTAGGTTCTTGCATTATGTGACCATCCTTCCATTTTGGACAGAAGTGAAACTCAGGGTTTGTTCAGGTATTCAAACTTCTCATGCTATCATTGAACTTCTCTTTATACTTGTTTATACTATGATTGAAGAAAGAAGAGTAGATCACTTTCCCTTTACCAAGAACCATTTAGGGTATACAAGTTAACCTTGAATTCTTAAGTCTGCCTTTTTTTTAATTGTTTAGATTTTATACAAGAACTCTCTCCATTTTTATTGAGTTAGTGAAATATTGGTAGGATACCTGATACATTTCTGTGAATATTTTTAGTGCTGATGCCATAGAGAGAGCTTGGCAGATTCTTGATCAAATTCCTGGAAGGGCCACTGGTGCTTATAGTCACAGCCAGGTTATAATCGAAGCTCTCACCTTGTGGACTTTAAAAAGTTCCATTCAAGTGGAATATTTGTGTAGAACATGACTCATATTTCCCTATCCACATCAGGGAATCAAAGGACTGCGTGATACAATTTCTGCTGGAATTGAAGCCCGTGATGGCTTTCCTGCTGATCCAAATGATATTTTCTTGACAGATGGTGCAAGTCCAGCGGTAAACATTTAATCCCATTTAGAAAGAGACGTGTATGTATTGTACTCGCTTCAAATGAAACTAAATGTGTTTGTTTATTGCCAGGTCCACATGATGATGCAGTTACTGATACGATCAGAGAAAGATGGCATACTTTGTCCCATTCCTCAGTATCCCCTGTACTCTGCTTCAATTGCTCTCCATGGTGGTGCTCTGGTATGTGTCTTTTATATGAAAATGCTATTTGTCCGAAGTTATTCGGTTAGATATCTTGGTGCCTTTAGTTTTAGGTGACTTATGGCTGTAAGCCCTCTATACTTGTTTCAGGTTCCCTACTATCTTGATGAAGCAACTGGGTGGGGCTTGGAAGTTTCTGAGCTTAAGAAGCAGTTGGCAGATGCAAAGTCCAAGGGAATTACCCCTAGGGCCCTGGTTGTGATAAATCCAGGAAACCCAACAGGGCAGGTAAACAGTAATTAGCTTCACAGAAATTGGATAAGATTGTAAATATTGTTCTTACAAGGGAGCCCATAACTTCTGGTTGGCTTGAATAATTTAACTTCCTTTGTCCATGCCTCAGGTTCTTGCAGAGGATAATCAGCGGGGGATCGTGGAGTTTTGCAAGCAAGAAGGTCTTGTCCTTCTTGCGGATGAGGTAGGTGCTTGCCAATAGTTTTGAACTAGTGTTACATTCTTGACTTCTTACTATGTCTAGGTTGATTGACCCAATAATTATATAATGATTTTCATCCAGGTTTATCAGGAAAATGTTTATGCTCCCGAGAAAAAGTTCCACTCATTTAAGAAGGTTGCTCGGTCTATGGGATATGGGGAAAAGGATATATCTTTAGTATCTTATCAGTCTGTCTCTAAAGGTAAGATTGATTTACAAGTTAATATTAAGAGATCCTGCACTTTTCGGATTAAATATGTGAAGCATGTGTCATTTGTAATGTTTTAGGTTATTATGGAGAGTGTGGAAAGAGAGGAGGTTACATGGAAGTCACTGGGTTTGGTCCTGAAATAAGAGAGCAAATATACAAAGTTGCATCTGTGAATCTATGTTCCAACATTTCTGGTCAAATTCTTGCAAGTCTCGTCATGAGCCCACCTAAGGTTAAATTTTTTAGTTGCTTCTTTGTTTCCTATGCCTGTGACATTTGGATTTATAATCCAGGATTAGACCAGCGTAAGCTTTAACAAACTTGGATACGCATTTGGTGTTGTGTTGTTAGCGAGAACACACGGGGAAAAGAAAGAACTCTTAAGATTTTACTTATTTTATATCATGTCTGATCTCCATGAGTCATGTGTGCAGGTCGGAGATGAATCATATGAATCATACTCTGCTGAAAAAGATGGAATCCTCTCATCTTTAGCGAGACGTGCAAAGGTCAGTTCAATGCAGCAGCCAATTTGATGCATTAGTTAACATAGTCCAGATAAAATATTAAATTTACAAGGAATGAACTGATTTTTGAAGTAATTGCAAACTTGTGGTAATACAATTTTTTATTAAAAAATGTGTACTGGTGACTCTTTGATGCTCCTTTTTGTACTTTATGTATGGTAGATGTGTGCTTATACTTTTGGCATTTCTGACATACAGCTTGTAAAAATTGCTTGGTTGTTAAGCATGCTCTCCTTTTTCTCCCCGCTTTTTTATCTAAAAAAAGTATTGATAATCATTTGTTACATAATGCTAGACGCTGGAAGACGCATTCAATAATCTAGAGGGTGTAACTTGCAACAAAGCAGAAGGGGCAATGTATCTCTTCCCCTGCATCCGCTTGCCTGAAAAGGCAATTAAAGCTGCCGAAGCTGCAAAAACAGCTCCAGATAACTTCTATTGTCGCCATCTACTCAATGCCACTGGAATTGTTGTTGTTCCTGGTTCTGGCTTTGGGCAGGTGAGTTTGTTAACTTAGTTGAATAATTCTGCAACAAAAAAATTCTATCTTCTCCTTCATCATTCTTTTGACTGATCCTTGGAATTGATGTTTTTCGTGAAAGCTTCCGGGCACTTGGCATTTTAGGTGCACCATACTACCTCAAGAAGATAAGATTCCAGCAGTTGTGTCCCGTCTCACAGAGTTCCACAAGAGTTTCATGGATGAGTTTAGCGATTGAAGGATCTTTGCATTTTGAACTCTGAAAAGTTACAAAATAAGATAGTAGCCCATCATTTTAATACAACGATGGATGTTACCTTGATACATTGCAATTTTTTTTCTTGGAAGGTTTTTCTTTATTGTTCCTCCATCGAAGTGTTTCCCTTCGTTGTGATCGTGAAAGATATGTTGGATTGCAATCACATTCATTGAAAACGAAGTTGAGAAATCTTTCTGCAGCACAATTGGGCTCAATAATGATAATATTTTTGCGTCCTCTTTATTCTCTTGCAAATAATACACGCCCCCAGGCCCCAACTACGTTGAAGTCCTCATGGACATATGAATGTATGGCGCATGGGTTGTGGTATTGCAGGTTTATATGAAGGTGGTGTCAAGTTCCAGATCTTGACATGTTGTGTCCATCCCTGCGCACGGTTCGTCAGTTCCTTTAATTGGCCGGATTTGTTTCTGGCCTTCGTCGGTCATGTCTGATAACAAACAAAACCATGCAACATGTTTAATCTATAAGCTATTTGCCCCTCAAGCATTGATTTCTTTTTTTTCTTTAGCATCATCCTGTGATGTATATTTTTGTTAGCAGCTACACTCTGCCGTCCATGTATTGTTTACATATTTTATATGTACAGTTACAAAATTTAATTTAAAGCATCGAAGAATACGAAATGCCATGATTAAAAAAAAAAAAAAACATTGTCTTATTAATTGTAGTATCATAACAGCCGGATATGGTACTAACATTGGAGACATCTGATGGGGCTAATGATCCTCGCTCGTCTGCTGTAGCTGTACACAGAGAGCACGTGATGCCGTGTTTGCGGGGATGACAATTTAATGAATAATGACCCCAACGAGGATACTTGTCTTATTTAATTAATAACAAGCTGCGGATGACGTTGGTTGTGGCTCTTTGTAGAGGAGCGCTTGAGCAGACTACTCAGGCGACTCTCTAAGGTATTCAGGTTCAAATAATCCTCCTACAAAACAAAATCGACAGCAGCGTAAATTAAAAATAAAATAAAAAATAACAGAAACAAAACCCTGAAGAACAATCAAGGAATGAAATCCAGCATATTTGTAAAGAAATAATGAATTAGTTTAGTGATTTACATTTTAAAGCTGTTCTGAGGATTAAAAAAAACCAGTCTTTTAAAGTAGTTAACATGATTTCAGCAATCAATCTATCCCCTTTCTTACTGAAAGCAGACTAAAATAATATCTCCATTAAAGATTTGATATGTGGACACAAAAACAACAGTCCAAATACACACGTAAATAAGAATTAAATCGATAAGGAGAAAAACCTTAGTCTGAGCAGCTTTAAATAGACCCTCTTCTAAGCGTTTGGCAGTGCCCTTAAACTTTTGTTTCTGTGTATCATCCACCGGCTGAGAGTGCCGCCGCATTATAATTTCAAATCTAGAGAGAATACATATTAAAAAAAATAAAAAAAATCAGTCCTTCAATATTCCGTCTAGGAAACAGGTATTACAAGGGTGCAAATGTAAGGTGGTAAGTAGAATCAATAACTAAAATATTATTCTCTCAATTTCAATAAATAGCAAAATGTAGTGTGTGTTTGGCAATGCAATGTGAAATTTGAAGCTTTCTTCACTTGGAAAAGCATTACCAAATGGAATGTAGTATTGATGCTTCTAGAAATAGCAATCAAACTGACAAATTTCCGAAACAATTGGAGACTTAAAACTGAAAGGAAAGTCAAAGCCTTACATTTTTTGGTGTATCAAGTTGCGAGCTCGGCAAAGCTCAGGATCAATGATGAGCATATTCGCAGGAGCATTAGCTGATGCTGCTAAATTCTGCATCCGCTGATTCCCATTCTGTTGCGGCGGTAATTGATTAGAAACCTGCCCGGACAGATGCGCTTGCACATTCATCTCCTTTCCTCTTTAAATTTACACCAATAGCTCTCCAACTGCAACAAAAAAACAGAAAATCAATAAAAGGAAACTAATTTGGGAAAAAATATTTTTTAAAAAATCATTGAGTGATGAGTAAAAATCGAAGGAAAAAGGGGAGATTGAAAGAGGGGAAAGATAATTCGAAGAGTGAGGAAGCATAACCCTAAAGAATTTAGAGAATTAGGTACCGAATTGGAACAGAATAGAATCGATCAAATTTTCGAAACCTAAAAAAAAAAAACCTGAAGCTGAAATAGAAAGAAAGAGATCGCATCAAGAAGGTTTTGATATTGGGATTCGAGTTCCATAATTGATCGTCCAATCGCTATTTTCTATAATTTAAAAAAATTAAAGAAAATTCAATTATTATTTTTTTACACACCAGAGCAGGGCAGGGCAGAGGGATTGAGGAGAAAGAAATCGGAATTAAAAGTAAAAATATAATGAACCGGAGATTTTGGTGATTTAGTTCTGCTTCTGGTTCGTGTTCTTGTTCGGTTGGGCGAGGAAGAAAGAAATAAATCAAAAGAGTTGATTTTTTTTTTCCTTTTTTTAGAGGGAGAGAGAGAGAGGGGACATCGCAAGGTTAAAAAGTCTAAAAGCATAACCCTAAAGAAAATGTTCTTCGATTATTTTGAGATGATATGTCATACCCGCACACTGTTGTGGATTTATTAAATAAATATATTCGATAATATTATAATTATGAATCTAAATAATGAAAATTAAAGATATGATAGAGTCAATATTTCATGTAAAATAAATTATGTTGGTGATAAAAAATTTAGAGATTGAACAAAATAATTTGTAGCAATTCATAGTATTTTGTGAGAAAAAATACAATGCTTTCACCACATGATTTAACTTTTCTATTAATAAAAAGAAAAAAAATTATAAAACTAAATTATTTATCAACTTAATATTTTTTTAAAAAAACCAACAGATAATTTTGGAAGAAAAAAACTCATGAGAAAAAACATTGTAGCAATTGATAATTTTTTGTGAGGAAAATTATAGTCATTTCCCTAATAAAATAACATAAAAAAACCATTTAGAGAAATACTGTAGTAATCCACAGTGTTTTGTGAGAAAAACCATAATGCTTTTCCCATATGATTTAACTTTATTGTAATTATAATTCTTAACCAACTTAATATTCCAAAAATAAAAGACATATAATTTTAAAAAAAATCATATGAAAAAACACTACAATAATTCACAGTGTTTTGAAAAAAAATTCACAAAGCTA